>CM074947.1:4405563-4410563 GCA_037577455.1 Pangasius macronema
GGCGCATCCTATACAGAGTGATTCAGATATCCATACGATTTTGCTTTGTGTGGTGACCTCTATACACAGTTTGCCTGCAAAGCATTATTCAAAGTTAGATCACACACACACACACACACACACACACACACACACACACACACACACACACACAAAAAAAAACTCCCAACAGACTTTTGGACTGATGGTATTCCTAGTTTGTGACCTAGTGGGCCAATATCAGAATGTATTTTTGATAGACTTCAAAGCACTATTGTAAGTCGCTCTGGATAAGGGCGTCTGCCAAATACCATAAATGTAAATGTAAATGTAAATCAGAGAGCAGCGTATACTGTATAAACACTAGTGGTGTAACCATGCATCGTGACATGATGCATTGCGATGCAAAAATGTGCTGATGTGCATCGTGGAAATGTGCGATACCAGCATTCTACTAATTATGCATCTATTGCAATTACACTGTTCGAACCCCAGCGGTTCCAGTCAGTGCACTGTATAGAGTTAAAATATATGGAGCGTACGCCGGTCACATGATTACATTCTTCCGTGGAAAGGCTGCGCTATTACTGGGAATCATTTGCACTTGGGAAGTAACTGAGAGCCTGATAGCTAAGTATCACAACAAATGATACACATTACATGTTATATGATTTTATAACCATTACAAAGAGCTCTTCATTATCTTTCAAACGACACCAGTCCTGCGCATCTGCAATCTATGGTGTCCGAGAAAGAGGCCGCAGAAGTCGGGCATTTTAGCTGAATTTGGAGCTCTATTTCTGGTCACAATGATGCCCAAGGCACTGCTATGGCGCTTACATTTCATCCATTTTCAACATTTTCCCTGGGTCAGAGACTTTTTTTATAAACGTGTACATTTATTTATTTATTTTAAAGATATGGATATTTACATTCACATTTATGGCATTTGGCANCCTTGCTCAAGGGCCCAGCAGTGGCAGCTTGGCGGTGCTGGGGATCGAACTCATGACCTTCTGATCAGTAGCCCAAATATATGAACCTACAGTACATTTTCTAAGTGATACGCTAAGCCAGTATCATGAAGCAAATTGGATCATGACCGGAGTGTATTGTTATACCCTTAAAAACATGCATATATTTGTTGTGGCCTGGGAAAACATGTTTTTGCCTGTAACCACGGTAGTGCCAAAGTTTGTCATGTTGTGCATTTTGAGATGCATTTCTGCTCATCACAGTTGTAAGGAGTGATTATTTGAGTTACCATGTTCCTTCCTGTTAGCGCAAACCAGTCTGGCCATTCTCCTTTGACCTCCCTCATTAAAAAATTAGGCTTATGTCTATTTCACTATGGCATCCCATAATTTGGTCAAAGCGTGACATTCACTGTGAGGGAAAATCACACTTAGCTAGCAAGGTTTTAGTGACCTTTAGGCAGACTGACTGTTTTCACTGGTGTGCTGGGTTAACCTTCCTCCTTACGTGATAGCCTAAGTAAGATAGGTTATAGATAATAACATTTCCACATCATTTAATTAAATTATATTGGATTATATTATAAAACAAGTTAAGTATTTTAAGTAAATATATTTATAGCTTCTTAAAGGAAAGGTGCCAAATTCAGGCCAAAACCTGATCTTTTGTCATTTTTGGCTGTTTGAAACAATTCGCTCACAGTAGCATCTGATGAACATCAGATGAACATCAGAACAGGAGGACGACGACTACTGCATGACCACAACAACGACTTGCTTGATATCTTAATGAATATTGTTTTATACTCATGATTTGGATGAATTCAGC
The DNA here is from genome assembly GCA_037577455.1 of Pangasius macronema. Classification (NCBI taxonomy): domain Eukaryota; kingdom Metazoa; phylum Chordata; class Actinopteri; order Siluriformes; family Pangasiidae; genus Pangasius; species Pangasius macronema. Next base: position 4,407,346 of record CM074947.1, read on the forward strand.
GGGTGGGGGTCAACCACAGAAAGATGATAATTCATCTTGTAATTCATGTGCTGGTAGATGATATAAATGCGTTTTAATTTCTCACATAAGCCCCGCCCTCTCTACATGTAGACATCACGTTGTGTCAGTCTTGTCTTAGGCAAATGTTTTAACGTATGCTACGTGCCCTAGTAATGGAACTTTAATTTCATTTAAAGTCAGAAAGAGAAAAACAGAAGCTTGGTTCCTTTTTCACTGGAGGCAGAGTTTCCTCTGTTCTTACCCATTCGGACCACCGGGCAGCTCTTCTTGCACTCCTGCTTGCATTTCTTTGGCTTGCATTTATCATGGTTCACTATGGCAATTCGGATCGGTTTTTCAGACATTCTCTCCGAGTCTTGTTAGGAAAGGGCCAAACGGAGCCCTTCCCAGAGCTTAGCACAATGTACACTGCAGAAACAGAGACAGCAGGCCACATTTTAACATCATCACAACAACACATCTTTAAATGCACACACTTATATGGGCAATCTCTTAAAAAGCATATTACAGCCTTCTAAAAAAAATATAAACAAACCAGAAAAAATTTGCATCAAGAAAATGCAGCTCCTATAAAAACTTCCTATACTTTCTGATCCTGTAGCTAGTCTCTGGTCCAATCAGCTGCCTTCAGCTAAATCATCTGCATTTATTTGCATAAATGCACGTGATTGGATAAACCACAACAGTGGATCTAGTCCGGAAGCTGTGACTGGTTCATGTTTAGAAAACTGCACTCTGACACAGCATTTTTTTCAAGTACTCTTGAAATACTCTGGATCGAGCCCTGATCTAGAACCAACATCAAGTGGGCCGGATCAATAAAATCAGTTTGGTAGACCAAGAACACATCAAAAACTCCTCTTCAATGTGTTATTTGAAATGGATAGAACATATATCACATACAAACCAGATGAACAGACTGCAGTTCACTCCTAAAAAATTACAGTTTGGAATTGAAATTGATTTAATTGGGATTATATGTCATGAATCTACTCAAAATAGCCCATAATTTTGAAGAGAGAGAGATTGCAAAAAAAAACAAAAAACAAAGAAAAAGTAAAAGTTTCAGAAGTATTTGCCCCTGTTGCTTCAAAAACCCTCAATTAGTTCTTTTGGAAAGAGACATGATTACAGCGTTGATAGCACATTTAGTCAGTGGCTAATCTTAAGGCCCTGAATTTATTGCTCTATTTTGCCCCCTAGTGGAACAACAGAGAATAGCTCCACAAGACCATTTTTAAATTCAGTTTCTGGGCCGTATACATGTAAGCATATATATATATATATCCACGTACGCATACATGCAATTGTCACTGGATATTTTGCTCCCATTCATTTCCAATGAGGAGCAGTGAAAAATACGCGAGGGATTATGGAATAGCTAGCAGCGAGAACTACTGTTGTGGTTTGTCAAGAAAAGCTGAATTGGTTCAACTTTATGCAAACTACAAGCAGCAGCTAGGTAGCAGTGACCAAATCGGACAAAAGACATCTTTCCGTTGTTCGAATGGAACTGCATCTTTTCACATTGTACCGTGTACATATAGTAGCTCCATCTGGACGAAACGACATGGAGGAAAAATTAGTAACTGCGACAATATTTACGCCGTGTTCAGTGGACATTTAGCCTAGCACTAAGCAGTGCATTGTGGGATTTCATAAATGCAATATAATTCTCCACTATGCCCTCTGACATGGATTTAAAAAAAACAGCAAACAAAGAAAAAAGCAAGGCCCACAGAATACTGCGCTATGTAGTGAATAGGGTGTAGTTTCAGGCATAGCATAGGTTAATTAGCATATTAATAAACACGTCGATGACGTCAGAGATCGAGAGATCTCGCGACAACTTATGCAGTTATCACTAACGATTCTTTGGCGTTCCATAATATCAACTGACAGCTGTCAGATAACTGGAAAATTGGCTTGCATAAACAGTCACCTTTACAATCTCTACTAATTCGTCATTCCTACGAATGTTTTCTAAACGATAATCTTCAATAAATTATCACAACTTGTCACTCTGCAGTTGTGGGTTTATTAGAAGCTAACAGACGTTAGCCAACTAGCCTTAGCACGTCATTTGCAACGGCTAATGTGAGGTCACCAAGACAAGGTTAAAAAAACGATATGAAAAACACACTAATGTTTATATGCTTATCTTTTTTTCCCCACAGACTCACCACTAGCGCTCCACCACGTCTTGGTTAATACATACACACTGCTACGTTGCAATTTTGGTAAATTAAAACCCAGTCATTTTTTCCCACCCGTATTTCGCCCATAAGTCCCGCCTCCTCTTCTAGGATTGGCTGTTTGTATCCACAAGCAGTCCACAGATTGGATGGAGAAAACATGCCTGTTAGATTTTTATATTGCACTCTATCCTCTCAGTATGAAAAAAACTACGTTAAATTGTAACAGAAGGATTTCTAAATAACTGTAATGCATTTCTTTTCCTAAGTACTATATATTTTTTATCGTACACGACTTCTCAACTGTCCAATCACCACACTGCTTGTATGAAGCACTAACCAATCATAGGGAAGGAGGCGGGATTTGTAGGAATATGGGTAGGATAAAAAATAAAGCAGGTTCAAACAGTGGGCGGGTGACGTTATAGAAAGCCATAAGGGTCAAAAGCTCCTTAAAAAATTAATACATGATAATTCTTATAGAAACTACGCCATTCAAGGAGCTATAAATAATCTCTTACTTAGGAATATTTTCTATGTATATAGATGTTTACTGTTTAGGTAAAAAAATCAAAATGCTAAACCTGAAAGAGAAACTTTAACAAGATCTCATTATTATCTCTCTAGTTTCTCACAGCACTGAGATCAAATGGAAATAAAAGGTAGACGTCTGCTTAAGTCTCCTCTTTATTAGTTTTTTCTCCCAAGACAAAAGTATCGTCACATATGTCTTTTCTTGAGTTTCTCTTAACAAAGTCACACGCTGTGCACTCAGAACTGCCAAATTAACCACGTGTCACGTTCATTCGAATAGTCTACCAAGTTCACTACACAGATGCTAATGTAATTATGAAGAGATGTGCAGATTATTTTTGCTAAACTCTCATGTCTGAGTTTATTGGAAGAGAAGTACACTATGATACTTTTAATATGCTAGTTGAAGTACTTCAACAAAAGTACTGCTTTTTATATGCTGGCATTTGTAAGTCTCTGTGAAAAGAA
>CM074947.1:4415563-4419719 GCA_037577455.1 Pangasius macronema
CCCAGGGGTATGACCACTCCAGGAACACACTCCGTGTCATTCCGGCTTCTGGTTTCTAGCCATCCCTTGCGTCAGGATTTGTCGAGGCTCTGTTTTGTGTATGAGAAACATTTTTGTGCCAGGGTTGTCAAAAGAATAATTGTTTTTTTTTTGTTGTTAAAGACAAAAAGTACAAGCCCCACTGTTTGTTCGTGGGTTAAGACATAGCGTCTCACCACGAACCTGTACTTTCCACAAATGTACTGATCGGAGGTCATTTAAACACCTTCCTATGTTCTCATACCACCTACAATTTAGCCAATCATCTTAAATGTTTCCTGAGGATGCTTAGTGGAACAGGAGAAAAGTTCAACGTCAACTCATACCCTACACATTTCTGCAACCACACAAACATGGCACACAAGTCTGCTAGCTGACCTTCAGTCCCTAGCTACACTGAAAAGTTCAGTTTTATTAAACACACTGTTGGCCTACTGCATGTAGCTATCTTCTTCTTCTTCTTNTTCTTCTTTCGGCTTTTCCCTTCAGGGGTCGCCACAGCGAATCATCACTCTCCACCTATCCCTATCTTCTGTATCCTTGCATGTAGCTATCTAATATCAGTAATATTTAATGCTAATTTTATCTGATGTTAGCCTCAACATTAGCTTTCTGCTGTGCTGAGGAATGTGCCAGAAGATTTGCACGCTGTAAAACCGGCGAGTATAGTAAACTTGTCCTGTACCTGTTTTATACATTTACTTTTATTACTCTCATGGAGCATATGTCCAACATATACAGCTAAAAGTTACGTTCTCAGACTTCAGGTATGTTCTTTTCTCTCAGGCTGTAAAGAGAAGATGGATGTTGATTGGTCAAGGCCACCTATGTTGTGCTCATCATATGTTCATCCTGAATGATGATTGGTTGCCAGATAGAACCTTATTTTTTCTTCACATATTACACCACAAGTAATCCTCCAGTATTGAAATGTATGTACTTCCCTCATTTTCAACCAGAATGCTAACTAGACTCTTACAATACTGAGGTCATGAGGTGACAATCATCAACCAGCCTAACATCTGATTCTAAACAGTTTATGCTTGTTGAGGTTTAGTAGATAATCTATATACACTCTATAGACTATTATTTAGAGGGTCCCGTTTAAAGCTCTTGGTTGTCAGGAGATCATTTTTAAACTATCAGCTCATTTTTAGTGCAAATCGTAAGTTCAAATTTAGTTCAAGCAGACTCTAATGATACATTTTATGAAAGATGTTTTTAAAAGATTATAATTTGACAACATACAGCTGGTGTTCAGTTGTTCAGGCTGCTTCTTGATAAGCGTCTAATATCTACAGTAAAATGTCGCCTTGCTTTCTGTGAATGTCTGCCAAATTCACAGAATTTTTAAAAACATGCAATTCCTACATCTCTGTAATATCTACATGAATACAGTAACACTTTCTTAATATTCGATTGCCTTCCAGAAAGGTCTCAGAGATGCTAAGCCTGTGCAGGAAGGAAGTCAATGTGGAATGAAACGTCACGCCCATATCGCAAGAGCTGCTCTAGAATATTTAAATCAACTTGTCAAAAGGACCAACACAGTAAAAAGATATAAATTTCTCTGTTTGCTCTTCAAACAGTAGACTGAGCCAGATCTGAAAAGGTCAACATTTTTCTTAGGGCATCATCATTTCTGTAAGAAATAAAATATGACAGGGTGTGCTGTTATAGGAAAATAAACAGTGACAGTTATTGTTACCTCCCTGAAGTCCTGGTGTGTTGTATTTCTCTTATACCACAGCAATTTGCCAAACAATTACAATCTTCCTCTCTAGTGAAAGAACAAAATGTCACATTTTTTTTTTTTTTTTTTTAAATCTGTTTAAAATTACTTTTAATGCTGTGAACGTGTGCAAAACCACTTTCTCTCCCTTGAACTTAAAACAAAAAAGCAGTTAGCCGTGTTCCAGAGAACCCGGAAAGAGCACAGCTGTTGCAGCTTTAACTCTGACTGTTAAAAAGCACTGACACTGGATACTCCTTCCAAAAATCATAAATAGATATCTACTTACAGAAAACTTCACCATATCACCAATTCCACACATTTTAAAAATCTAGTGATGCAGATGATCCGCCAAGATCCTGTGTACATTCTTATTATAGAAGCAATGTATTCGAATGAGCACAATAATATAAACCCTGCAGCCAGAACTACTCTTAGAGCTGCTGTAATTGAAAATGACATCAACCCCTTCTGACCAATCAGAACTGAGCATTCAGCAGCACTGCTAATATAACCATTAATATGGACCATGTTACAGTTTCAGATTTCCCAATCACTGTATATGTATATCACAGCCTGATTTTGAAGCTACTGCAAAAAATCGGAAGTAAACAAAAAAATGATGGAGCCTGATATGCTGATGTTCTGTTTTTGTTTTTTGTTTTAAGTGAACGTTTGCTGTGAAGCATCAGCAGTCTAAGAGGGTTTAAAAATCAGTCGCAAGTCTATTCTGTACTCACAGTCCTGAGTCAACTTGATTTAAAAACCTCAGGCAGAACTTGTCATCATCATCAACATCATCTCTCTCTCTCTCTCTCTCTCTCTCTCTCTCAATCGATCTCTGGCCTTTACTGTCAGAAACAGTGCATTGCTCCTCACTAGCGCTGCATTGGCATTACGAAAGCATGGCAGACTCATGGCCCTGCTTAACAACCCCTTTTTTTCTGCAAGGGGCAGTCTGGGTAAAGCAGGGGTTTCTGTGGTTTTACACTTCACTACCTGGGTTTCCAGTGTACGCTCTTTTCTGCAACGTGGGTGGCAGGTTATACTACCATCACACTCTCCCTCCTCTCTCCTCTGTGTGTATGTGTGCGTGTGTGTGTGGCTTCGTATTGTGGTTGGCCCTCCGCACCCCTCCGAGTCATCACTCACCCCGGCTGCCTGGAAAACGGCGATATTGTTTCATAATGAAAGCCGAGCTGGGTGCAGAGTTCCTAAAGAGCCAGGGTCGTCTTAACTGCAGATGTCCAAATTAGATTTACATATTTATTGTTTTCCCTCCTGAACCGTGGCACAGGCTTCTCAGCATCACCAACTCTTCTTGGGATGGACAAAATGAGACAGAGGACATGTCGAAACTTTCCACGTTCCAGCTTCCTTTTCATTTTCTCTCCTCCTCTGTCTTTTGCTATCCTGGCTGCTCCCTCCTTCCTTCCCTCCCTCCTTCCCTTTCCCTTCTTGTTTCCTTTATTTGTATCCCAGTCACTGCTTGGCATTAAATCTTATTATTTTTCGGTAAATAAACCAGTTTCTGGTAGGAATTACACACAGCTTAGTGTGAGGTCCATTTCATAAAAGGGGCCTGGAACCTTTTATCCGCAATGTTGTTCTATTTGAGCTTTAGTAGAGACACTTTCTGATGGCTCTGAAAAGAAAGAGACCAGGTTTCTCCCCCCGCTACTCCAGGCATTGTGGTGTGAGTTATTCGAAGAGGCTGCATTTTTCCTTGATTTCACCCCTTTGTTCTTGGCCATTCCATAAGTAGTTCCAGGGTTGCAGGGCGCTTTGGCCCTGCGTGCGAGCCTGAGGGTCCGGTGTGACACCTGCTGTGGTGAGAATGAATGAGGTCAGGGACAAACTCTCGCTGCAGCTGCTCCTTCCCACTGCTGTCTCTGGACAAGATGCACCTCTTACACTGAGTCATATACACGTTAGGGGTGTATACATATCAGTTTAGAGCTTCAGATATCCATATCTGTATCTGTATTCAGATTTTTTAAAATTAATTTTGAACCCTAATCTGCAACGACCCCCCCAAACACAGCAAAACCCTGGAAACAACCCAAGAGGAGAGTGTGAATTCTGGCTATGACAGTTCCTCAACCTCAGCTACACCACTCAAGTTCATACTTGGTCTCAAAAAGAGATACGCTTTGGACTTTAAAAAAACAAAACAAAACAAAAACCTGTACCTGCTTGTGATATTTTAGTACAATGTTCATGTTGATTTTTTTAAAAACTTTTTTCCCAGTCGTAAAGAAGAATAAATACCAATAGTGCACATCATATTGATATCAGTTTTTTTTGCATCTGTTTTCACTTATTAAACAAAAGAAATCAACAAAAAATGAGTATTTTAACTGAGCAAAAAAAGTTAGACACCCT
>CM074947.1:4451187-4476849 GCA_037577455.1 Pangasius macronema
GCCGGACCCGAGACTCGAACCCACGACCTTCAGGTTCACCTTCGGGTTACAAGTCCGACTCTCAGACCATTAGGCGATTTGATGAAATGAAACCGGTGATTTGCCTTGTTATAGAACATGAATCAGCACCATCTGATCAATCAGAATTGAGAATTCAATGGTACTTGGTACAATGAGTCCTTAAGACACTTTCATCATTGTAGACTCAATTTTGTATTCCTTACTGCACAATCATTCACTGAGTGTATTGGAAAAAAAACAGTCTTGCATCTGTTTTTTTTTTTCTTAAAACATGCTATACACTTTAATAAACATAATGATACTTTTGGGAAGACACCAAGATAGCCCTAGTTTTATTTACAATACATGATCAAATTCTTCACATGAAACAGAACAAACATTGCAGACAACTTAAATAACTTTATGGCATAACTACTTAAATAATGTAGTAAAAAAAAAAAAAGGAAAAAAAAGAAAAGGGTTACTCTATTCACATGACACCTTCCCAGCAGCTCCAATGCAAGTTTCACATTAAGTGCTAATATTACAGAATAGACTTACAGCATAGATTCCTTACATTTTTTTTTTACGGAAAGCAATGAAGTCAGTTTCACATCAGAGACAACATACCGTCGTTAGAGTACTTCTTCAAAAGAAAGTAACACTCTCAGCATCACTGAGAGCAGAAAAAAGGGTGATATGGTATACTAAATAACACATATGATCCGTTTATGAAATCAAATGAGAGGCAAATGTTTAATGTGTGAGGAAATAGAGGAAATCGAGGAAATTTCCATCTCTTTGGATGCATTTGAAGTAAATTACTCAAATTGAATGGCCACTTTTTACGACGTATAATACTAGTGGTGGTACAAAATTCAAGTTCATGTTCAACAGTGATGAGTTAATGCAATATGAGTAGCCGTAGGTTTAGGAAACATAGACTTAAAACAAGTTTTATGTATTATATAAATATAAAATTATTTTTTTGTATCATATATGTGTCAAATCTGTTTAGGTTGTCTGCTTGCAATGGAGGAACCTCTAATCAGTCAGGATAATCACACAGTCTTTTGCAATGTGGAATGTTCCATTGGCAGTATCATTCATTTTATTGGTGACTCATGCTTAGAGTATATGATTACACATTCTCCTGTTTCTGCCTTTAGGCCTCGTTTTTTCACATACTCAGTACAATGGGTCATTATCAAAAGGAAAACACTGACTTGCATCACTTAACCGATGTGAAATCAACTTTTTATAGAGATAAACATCTTCCAATAATCTCATGATTGAATCAAAATGCTATGCACAACGTCGACAAATCCAGATATGTTAACGATAGCTTTTTTCTATGTATGAAAAAGAAATCAGGAAATGTTTTTTTTTTTTTTTTGCGAGAAAATACACAATGTGAATCCATAGGCTTAATGTAAAACTGCTCTCTAGTAATACTCTCCCCTGTCATATATTATTACACTTAAAAAAATAAACCTTCCTCTATTGAAACAATAGTAATACTATATTACTTTGCAAAGCTAAGTAGTACTTATCTTAGTACAGTACTATCCGAAATGTACAGCACTATGCTTGTTCCCTTTTGACGCTATTAACTGAAGACCATTCAGTAATTGAAAAAAAAAGAGACACATGGATCTTTGATGAATAAAAAAAAAGATGCCAGTGAACGATGGTAATCTATTATTCGTTAATATTATATTCTTTTATACTCGTGGCAGTGTAACTAGCTCAAAAAATACTGCTGTGAAAAATGGTCTTACATACAAGATTTATACAAAACTAGCTTGTTTCTTTGCTGAAGTTCAAACAGGAACAACAAAACATACACAAACCTAATGAAATGTATGTAAATCTATGATACATTATTTAAATCGAAAGCAGCGTGCATGGTCATGAAGGATAAAGAAAATCGGTAGGAATATCGGAATCAAAGTGACTGTTGAAAAACATTCGATTGATTTGCAACTTTTTTGTGATACACACTGATTGCAGCCGTCTTCAGGTTTGAGCTGATTTTTTTTTTACTAAGACTTTTCTGCAAGAGTTATTAATGGCCTAGACCAAACTTTAAATAGACTGGCATCAAGTCCCAACTAAGTGACTCCATGAATATTGCTGGAATTAAAATGGCATTATGTATTGTCACCAGTTCTTTCTTTTTAATCTTGATGATGAGTGGGATACACTGAGATTTATCAGATGAATAGATACAACATTCTGTTCGCACATATATATATATATATATATTTATATATATTTTATCATATTGGTTATTCGGCTAAGCCTTTGGTGTGAGGTTATGGATCCAGGGCCATCATGACTTCCTGTGGCGAGTTTCAGTCAGGTAGACTGTCCATTTGATTTCCCAGAGTGAGCCTTGATTATAGGTCTTGATTTTGTAGAGTTGTCTTTCATTGGTTGCACAATTGGTTTATAGCCATATGCAGGTTTTATACAGACTGTCCAAACTGAGCTTAGATTGTGAGTCCAGTGATTTGAGGCATCTGAAGGGTCCTTTTCACTGGCAGACCTTAGAAGCAGGAATAAGGGCTGAGTCCTGAAGTATACACAGCAAAGACATAGCTAAAGCACTGAGTGCTGGAACCTTTAGCATTGTGTAAAGGCTTCTCTTGGACACCCACTTGTATCACTGTGTGTGTATGGATGTGTAACACGATGCATGGGACAGTGCTTCTATATCAGAAATGTGGAGCAAAATATGCAGATATAATTCTGAACCAATATTATTTGCACTGAATCTCAGTGTGGGATTTTTGTCAATAATTTAATAAAAAAAAATAGAACCTGCTAAATGTCAGGATGAGTCCACGTGGTTTACCCAAAGAACAAGAATTTGAATGCATCAACCAAATTTGGGAGTAAATACCAGCATTAATTGACCAATGATGTTCCACCATATGGGCAGTCGGTGATGATTGTGGTAATATAGTTTGGATGCAGTTGGAGGTTGGGGTGTTGGTGTCCTGAAGGCAAACCCTCAAAAACGCCTCCTTAAAGTTCCACCTTCAGATCAGAGTAGAGGAGCTCAATCTCCCTGCCCTATCTAGACGATGTAACTGGTGAGGTCCAGCAGATATGATGTCATGTCAATGATGTGATCCAAAATGCCATCTTTTTCCCGATCTTCTTGTATGCCTCGCTCTCCTTTCTCACACTGCGCCCCAGAGAATCCTTCCTTACAGAAGCACTTGTTGGGTTCGATGCAGACGCCACCATTTCGGCAAGCAGGTTCACACTTGGCTATGAAGGATGAGCAGAAGAATTTATGATTTCTCCACATCTTTGATATTCTAACACCAGTATTAATTATAACATGTAAGAGTATTTGTGTGTCTGTATGTGTCTCACCTCTTAAGCAGAAGGGACCCTCCCAGCCGTTGTTGCAGCAGCATTTGCCGGTGGGGGTGCAGTGTCCGTTCTTGCATTCTCGAGAACAGGAGCTGCTCAGCATCTCCGGAGCTTCTACTGGCCGCCGGCATTCCTTAGGTACCTGAGGCCTACAGGAGCATCACACATGGTTCACCACACTGCTACTAAGAACCACTTCAACACAAGAATTGAGCAGTTAAAAGCAGTTGTAGGATTTGCTTCCTCCCAGCGATTATCATTTATTATAACACAGCATTGTTGAGTTCTCAAATCTGATTGGTCAGAAGGTTTCTATAGCAAACAACTTACACAGGAATGTGGTGGTGGACACTTCCCATAACCTAAGACTAATAATAAACCAATTAGAAAATGGATAAACATTAATATTGTAACATTTTCTGTGAGGAGAGGTTTATTTAACACTTATGAAAGGAATCTCCAGTGTCAGCCCAGTCAGAAGTAAAGATGTAGCTAAGTTTTCCAAGAATTTGTGAAGAACTAACCAAATTCAGGATGTGTTGATATTGGAAAATAATCAACTTTGGGGTGGTAAGAGTAACTCCACTTTGTGTCGGGCTGCATCCCACCCCCCTCATTTACTATTTTCCTATAACAACACGCCGCCAAGTGTTTTATTTATTACTTAAGCAATGATAAATACACACCCCGAGGCACATATTGATCAGGGTGGATACACATCCCACTGTCTCAAGATGCGAAAACATGCAAGCATGGAAAGAAAATTATTATTGCAAGCAAAGAAGACTTCATATGATGGATGACGGCACGTTTCTTTTGGCCTGGCAACATCTGGAAGTGGAAACAGTACCGTTTTGTGTGTAATGGGGCTCGAAGGCGAAACCTCGCCATCACGCTGAGTAGCTACTAATGAAACTGTGAGAGCTGCAGCTCTTCAAACAACCTAATGCCTCCACACACCGGCTAATGAGCCAGGCGAATCTCTTCAAGGCTGTCTATTACTGAGCGGGCAGACCTGTTGACATACCCAACAGGCACACACATACACACACTCGCACACTGTAATTGGACTCCACTGAAGCAGTGACTATGAGGAACAGGCTGAAGAGTACTTAGTTAGTTCACATCCTGTGTGTTTCACTGGGAGTGGTGCCTGGGAAAGTGAGGTGGCCAGCATCTGAGGAAAGTGGAAAACTGAAAGCAAGCCACCGTTCAGGCCTTTCTGTACACTTTAGTGCTCCCTTGGTTCTTATGTGACAAATTGTTTAAGAATCCTTCGCATGAGTAAGAGTGTTGATTTCCGATGATATTAAATATATATGAGCGGGAAAGATAACTCCCTTTGGTACATTTTAGGCTTTTGGGTTGAGAAATTCGTGACTTAAGTATATACGTGTGTGTGTGGGATGCTGGAACCAGCCTGACAGCCTCAGTGACTGATGGCAGGAGTAGGGTGGTAACAAGGGGCTTCTGGCAGGCTGTATTCGAAGGGTGGGGTGGGGTGGAGGGGATCTGAAGGGGGTAGCAGGGGGTAGTTCCCATGCTTCCCACCGCTGCTTTCACCACCCGCATCAACTCTCCCCTTTCTCTCATCCGCACTTTTTTTGTGCTGTTGTGACAGGCTGTACGTTGTTAAAACAAAAAAAAAAAGAACGAGAGAAATAAGGGGAAAGAAACTGAGATGGAGGGTGGAAAAGAAAGAGCAAGAGAGGAAGAGAAAGGAGAGAAAGAGGTGGTTCCCCGGAGGATTGGGCTAACGCCGTTAATGACGCGGGGGTCAGTGCAGCTACTAAACAGTTTGCATTACTGGCAGGGTGGCCGTGAAAACAACACCTGCTGCTGCAGCCCTTGACAAAGGCAGCTGGGTCAACAGGCACTGTGGGAATGTATCAACTCTGGGAGGCCACTTGCATAAAACACAGACTGATAAATTAAAGGAGGGCCATGGCTTATTAGTTTAAGGCCTTCCTGGAGCCTGCCATTCCTCCGCACTGAATAGGAGGCTGAACACATCAGCTGCTTGGATGCTCTTTGTCCGGCTCTTTGAGTATCCTGATCCTAGTTCAGATTGGAAACTTACAGTAATGTACCGATAGCAGTAAGGGTCCTGTACACTACGAGTCTCTAACAACAAGATTCCAGCAGGTGATGAAATCAGTGAAGAATCAAATGCGTATTAAGTGTGGAAAGTTCTCAGTGCCTCACAGTTCATTTTAGCTTTGCATTGTGATATTGATTTGTTTATTTCAATCTACTATGAAAAACACAAACTCTATGTTCACACTATTAAGTGACAACCCACTTGTCTTGCTTGTAGTTTGTCTCTAGTGTCCAACTTATTTTTCCCAGATATAGAACCCTAGTAATTATATATACGTAGCTTCTAAATCTTCTAAAGCTTATAAATTACTAGGTAATCACACAAATTAAATAATGCCATAGTTAGTCTGAAACTTGGTTGCTTGACTTATATGTTACATGCTAGGCTTCATGCTAGCTTTATTGCCAGATAAGCAAAGCGAGCTACCTGTACTAGCTATGTACATTCACCAGAGGCACCCATGATCTCTGCTATTTCCTTCCAAGCTTTATTTTTCTTCGTAATGTCTCTGTACACTTTGAATGAAATGGCGTGCATACTGCAACAGCAAAGTGGGAACAAATTGCGCGTAGCAACTAAAGTTCTGAGTGAGGAACAAACTACACGTCTGACTGCCACTTGGCTGGTCTGAGGAATCACTTGAGCCCGTGCTTGGATTTCTTGCTTTAATGGCTCATACATAATTGGCACAGAATTAAGAAAATATCAATTCAAATTGTCATCTTGTTGATTTGTTGCTGTAATCATGGCTAAGTCTCTTGCATGTATATAGTAAATGAATGGTTGCCTGTTGACTTGTCGCTTAGTAGTGCGAAAATAGGGATTGTGGAATGCGTGTAGTGTTTATTTTTCATCAAATTTGTTTGTCATTTTTAAATAGATTATGATTATGATAGATTAATAGATTATGCATAAACCTATGTATATATAAAACTGTAAATATCATGCTTGGTGCATCAACGTACAATCCTTCATGACAGCACCTAAGAATGGATTGTCTTTTCCCATCGCCACTGTGATACCATCAGCAAAACAATATGAACATACAAAAACCTAAGTATCCCACAACACGTGCATTTTTCTCAGAAGACAGTTTTACTTCCTGGGATTTAACTTGCTGAATTTGACAATAAAACAGTGGCGTTATCCAAGCAGTGGGGTGTACTGTGGGAGTTACGTACATCGTCTATTCCAAAATGAGCTTCGTCACGCTGCTCACTGCAGTCCCCCTATCCTTTTTTTTTTTTGTCATCTCTTGCTATTGTCCAGCAGTCTTTGTGAGTACATTGTGTCAGAAAAATTTACTGTGTATTGTAGCTGTAGGCCATTCAGTGACACTGCAAAGGGTCTTTGTCAAAGGAAAGGACGTGGTGGAGAGTTTGTGAGATTTAGGGGACAAAGTCAAATAATGGGGTCTTTGGTGAAGAATTGGGGGTTATAGAACCAGAAAATGTGAACAGTTTTTAGACGTATTTGTATCCTACTTCTTCTTTCACACATCTCTTGCTTTCTCGCTCACTTGTGCACACACACGTGCATACCTCCTAGCCTCTAGAGAAAGGCCTGAAGTGATTTGTGGCTTCCATAACGAAAGTACTTCATTAAAAGGCTTCTAAAAGACCCATTCAGAACACAAGAGCTCAGCACTGAAATCCAATACACTGAAAGGGCAAAATCTGCATGAAACGTATGCTTTATATACTATGTTTTACTTTACAGTATGCTCTAAGGGTCCATTGTGAGGTTTAGTGACCAAAAAGGACCCACCGCATCCAGCTGACTGCTTATTAGGAGTTTAGAATTACTTCGATGGAAAAAAGCTATTAGCTTCTTTGTTGCCTTGCAGATTTTGTGAAATTGTGTTGTTCTGTAGATTAATGAAATTAAGAAAAATATTTCAATAGTAGGAAGGTAAGAAACTTGAGCAAAGCGTCTAGGCTTTCCACTGCTTTTGACCTAATAGACTTCCTACTGGGCTTAAAGGAGGGAGTCACTTTTCAATTTATGAACTGTCAGAAATGGAATTAAAGAGTTTTTCTCGCACAGCGGGGATGTCCTCGAAGTTAAACGTGCAAGTGGACATTCTCGTAAAGCACTCAACGCGTATAAATACCGTCTGCTCAAATTTCCTTTCGTGTTGCTTACTAAAAGTCCTGTCCAGTCACAGCTATAGGATTATATGGCATTCTGTGATATGACATTCAAGTGGCAAGTTGGTTGACATAAGAAAACATTTGTGCCTTTGGGCATTGTAAAAAGCAAGAAAAACATTCATTATTTTTCAGTAAATGCTTTATCCTGTTCAGGGTCGAGGTGGATCCGGAGCGTATCCCAGGAACACTGCCTATTCATTATTCAACATTAGTGCACTGCTAAACAAACATGGATGGACAGAGTCACTCTGTTGTAACATGTTTATCGAAACATTTTGGACATTTCATTGGATGTGGTGCATTCCCCCCCTCAGGCCCGAAGCCTCACTGCTCAATAAAAACAACACAGCAAATCAAAATCAAAACATGATGTGTTTTGAAGCCCTTCAATTCTGCCCTTTTGAAGCCCTTCAATTCTGACAGATGCAAGACCAAAACACCGAATGTCTACGATGGTATGAAGTTGCAGGTACATCAATGCAAGACCACCCGTCATGATGGTTCAAGTGAGGTTAGTAGTGTGATCCGCTCTCCGTCATTTGGTAACGAGATCCTGCAAACTGACAGGGTGTGTAAATCAGCACACCCAACACCGTAGTTCCTACAGACTAAACAACCCCAATCAATCATGGAAAGAATTGTTCCTTGGAAAAAATGCAGCATTGCCAAAAAACATAAATAAAAAAAGAGAGTGCAAGGGGCCTGGGCAAGGAGGAAACATCTGCTGCATAATTAATTGAGTTAGACTTGGGTGGCACTGTCATTGCCTAGGAGTATTTAGAAAAGTGCTTGTTCTGATTGTATTTTCGACAAGAAAAGAAAATGGTTCAAGAATTCAGTTTTGAGATATGTTAAATTGAGGCAGAACCATATTTTCTTTGGATTCTAGAGTATTCTCACATGCAAGAGCAAGTCCCAAAGAATAAGATATATTGTAGAAGCAAGAAACTAGAAATGATTTGATCATTAGCATGTTCCCAAGGCAAAAAAATAAAAAAACAAACAAAAACACCTAAAGATGCTAAAGAAGATACTTTCAGTAGTTCCTGCCTGCTCCGGTTTCTCCCTGCTCAATTGGTCTTGTTAACCTGCAAATAGCAAGACCCTTGATAGTATACAGTTGGATTTTGGGTGGATTCAGCTCTGAACACTCCCTGACATATGAATGTTCTCTGCTGTTATAAGGAAAACATCCCTCCTGTTGATGACAGGTGTGCAAGTCTCGTCAAAGCTCGGAAAATATCCCAGCAGACCACACATGCTTCCCAGTTAACCAGTGACGCCTGAACTGCCCTGACAGTGTTGGTGTTAGAAACACATTACACTAACATTTGGAAATGGTATGCTTACTCTCCAATTATGGCTGAGGTTTGTGTTGGCTGAGGCCGGCAGTTGTGTGATGATTTGTTTAAAGGGGCACAGTTCTTGTGTGTGTGCATGCAAGAGAAAGAGAAAGAGAGAGAGAGTATGGTGTACTTAGAGCTAAAGAATGTAAAAAAGCTATGATAATCCCAAGCTCTCATTCCACTCTTCTTGTTGTAAGCTTAATACGCAGGTGATCACTGAAAATGTGTGGTGGACAGAAACCAGAGTCTTATTTCATAAGACAATAATTTGACATTTGACATCATGGGGATGCTGAAATGATCCAGGCTCACATTAATGGACAGAAGACAGAAGAATTAGTACTGAATAATGCTGACTATGTTGCTTTAAAGCAGATTTTTTTTGTCTCTGTAATCTACCATGAATGGTCCCTTTATTGCGGTTATGCAATACTATGCAGCTATTAGATATTAAACCTTAACAGTGAGAATCCATTCATTCATTCATTCATCTTCCGTAACCATTTTATTCTGGTCAGGATCGCAGTGCAGAGCCTATTCCAGGAATACTGCTCGTGAGGTGGGAATATACACTTTGGATGAGATGGCACTCCATCACAGTACACCATGCACACACCTATTCACACCTAAGAATAGACTCACCATTTCACTTCCTGGTATATTTTTGGAAATGGGAGGAATCCAGAGAATCTGGAGGAAGCCCATGGAGAGAACATGCATAGAAACTCCACACAGACAGTAACCTAAGCTCAGGATTGAAACCTGTAGCTGTACTACCTGCTGCAGGTAGTACATTGTGTCACCTTGTAAATACTATGTTACTTTAATATTTATCAAGAGTTTGGTTAGCTGATTGAGGTGTGTCCAGAGGTTTGGAAATACATTCTGCAGGTTAGTGGGTCTTGGAATATTTCTACCATCTAGGCACAATTGGAAAGAGCATTGTAATAACCAAACTTTCTGTACCTTTTAGGGTCCACCAGCTTGTAGAGCCTCCCACTGTGTGACTGCATGGCTAAGCTTTTGCTGGATGCCAAGATGTAGACCTCACCTGGTGAAAAGGAGGATTGGGAAACCATGAGGATGTGATGAGTGCAAGGCTTGGTTCATCTACTAGGTCAGATTCCCAACCCTGGTCCTGGAGTACCCCTTGCCCTGCCTATTTTTCTTGTTCCCAACACACCTGATCCACTGTGATCTAGTCAAATAAAATTGCCTTTCTTCTACCTTATTCTTGTGGATCAAGTATAAAAAAGGATCCTTAGAATTGTGGTTTTTGTAAGTTCTGTAGCTTGCAGAGCTGCATTCTGCAAGTAACTTTCACTTGGGCCTCAAGCCAAATCCTTTGAAAGAATCCCTCTAATGTCTGAGCACCAAACAGTATCTTGCCCTCCCTTGAAGACCTCTACTGTTTGGATGGCAAAAGGATAGTGCCTTACTCTGCTCATTCTAGGCATTTGGAACAAGTAGTTCATGTTCCCTTGTGATAAGAGGTCAAGCGGGATTGTACAGTATGATGGAACACAGGCTTGCTGTGAGTCACTTGGAGATTTGATTTCCAGCGAGGTCTGCAATCCAATCCCTATGTTCTGACATGGAGGAACTTCATCATCGAACTTGGCACATGGTCCAGATAAATGACTCTTCTAGAGAGTAGAGAGGCTGTTATCATTGGGCGTGAGGTTAAATTTGTGGTTTGGTTGAGGAAGGTAATTGCAAATGGAAACCCTAGTCACTGACAAATCATTCTGACCTTTGAATCTTGGTCATATCTTCTGTCAGCAGCGAGAGAGAGGAAGTCATGTGTCAGGAAGTTAAAGTACTCTGTCATAATGGAATGTGCCATGGAGGAAAGGTATTTTGGAGTAGGAGTTGGCTTTCCACTGTGACCCCGGCAATCCCTGCTCTGTATCACAGAGATGTCTTTTTTAAAATTTGACTCCTTTTTGCCTTAAAGTCCTCTGTATTCAGCGTCCTGTATCCAAAGTTTTTTTTTTAATATTTTAAAAATTAATAATCTGAACTAATGAACAAGGTACTGAAGAATAATAATAATCACGATTATTATTGTATCTCAAATCCATGCACAACAGTGATCAGAATGATTATCTAAGAGAGAAAACAGAGGTTGCACTTACCTTGTTCATCCTCTCCAAACCCCAGGATGTGGCCTACCAATGTAGAACCACACGAACTGCTACTTCCAAGGCAGAATGGCTTCTCTTGCCACGGCCGGTCCTCAGCAGGTCTCTGGAGTATTCTGAGGTTCCTGAAATACCAACATGGTGCAAATTTCATCATCATGTCACTGAGAACAGATTTAACATTTGTAAAATCTGGATTCTAAGAGCAACAATATTTTAACGTAAAAAAAAAAACCTCAGAACAATTCAAATAAGTTAGGTTTTCAAAAACAGGTCATTTTTAAAGTAGAGTATGCACGTTATTTTAATTGTTGTACAGAATTAGTACATATCAGATGAGTTCGAATAACACAGCAGTTGTGTTAGTGTTAGTTTGAAGTGTTAAGGATATGAGATTGTGAACAAATGACACAATCTCAATTTCACTGAAAAAATAATCCATTTTCCTCTATGGGTGGGTGGAAATGTGTATACTTGGACACAAAACCACCGGAAAGATCTCACTTGACATCTGCAATCATACAGATTAGAGCTAACTCCCTAAACCTAGGTTACAACTACTTCAGAGGAAAAGGCTAAGGACATCTGTTTTACTTAACTTATTTTTGTGACTACATGCAACCATTAACAAATAGTACTGGCTTAATTATCTTAATAATCTTAATTATCTTACCCATTTTTGTCACCAAATACATAACTTCCATAAAGTCTTCTTGATTGACAGCCTCTGTAGATGAATCCACCAACTGGGATTGCACCACCAATAGACTCCAAGTCAAAAATAGATGGTTCATTTTCTATCAGAAAGAACCACACAAACATATCTTGTTAATTATCTGAAAAGAAACCAGTGTACCAATGTTAGTTTATAAAATGTTTTGCATACTTATATAATAGGCCATAATAGACTGTATAGACTGAGAGTTCTGTATTGTAATGGAAAGAGCATGGTCTATGAACCACAAAAGCTATGATTCAGATGTTACTTAAGTGTCTTGATTTCAAACCTTTTGCATCCTCCTATTATATCACACCGTGTCACAGCATAGATTTACCAAGGCACTATTTGCTTTCTTGAGAAACAGAAACGTATATCCCAAATTTCCAACAATCTTTCAGAATGCCAAAGGAGGAGGGCTTTAATGACCCATGGCTTGGGAACACTAAAGACAACTTTATTTTATGGGTAGCTGACTGTGCTCCTTTTCACAAAATGGCATCATTAACATCCAGCTTGTGTGAGGGAGGGTCCAGTTTCTAACAAGAGTTTGTGTACTGTGTGTTTGAGACAGTGTGTATAGCAACATAAGTTATGGCAGCTTTGGGAATGGCCAGTATTATAATGTTGCAGTCAGTGTGTTATAAAACTACTCAGAGCTGTTTAATGAACCTACACTTTCAGCATGGTGATGTTTTAATAGTGTAAAAGGACCAGTAATTTGCCCATTTAGTAGACCTTCTTTGGGGCATGTGATGGTGGGGTATATTCTAGGATGGGGCCATATGCTAGAATGAAAATTGCCCATGGGGCAGATATGTAACCATCTAAGCCAACTAATTCTTAGATTCAAAAGGAAATAACATTCTTGAGGTCTTCTGGTATTGATTAGGCTCTCAACAATATGGGTTGTGCTGAACCGTGCCAAAGCACCATCTACATGCTAATTGTGTCTGACAATGATATATCATATTCATGAACACAAACTTGCATTCCCCTGGCAACACTGTATAACCCAGTCAAAGTATTTATGCTCTTCATTTCTCCTCCACAGTTGGAGATGCCTCAAAGGCTGTGTTATCCCATTCTAAAAGAATGTAGTATTGTATCTTAGAAATTAGAACTTTCAACTCTGTACTGATGGATTTAGAAACAGTGGTGATTGAGAAACTTCCTGAATAATGCTCAAGTGGTTATAAAGATATGAAAACTAGTGCTGAAAACTAGTTAACAGTTAGAGCTCTACTAGGGTAGATAGACATACCATAATCTTTCCCTTTGCTGATCTGCAGAATCCTTCCTGTTGTTGTGTTTTTTCCTGTCGTATCAGTACACAAGATCAGGAGGCTCCCATTGGTGTCCATGCGAATTTTATCCACTGCACACCTAAGACAGGATGGTGATTAGGGCAGCCATTAGCCAATAGCATGACCACAGGGTGTATTATTTATGAGAGCTTTGTGGAATATGTAGCTTATAGTAGTGTTTGTATAAAGTCAGTGAAATTCTGATTAACCCCAGTTTCTGCTTATTCCAAATCTATTCAAGCAACAAAGACTTATTTGGTGCCCAATATACAATTGTTTGGTTTTGCATTGGTACTATAGAGATAATATTTCTAACAAGTCTAACCTAAAATCTTTTTCTCTCAAACTCTTTGCTGTGATATATATAATTTACACGATTTTAATACACATCAGTGAACCCTCGTGCCATGTAGATGGGGTGGATTCATCCTGGAAGAGACCATGCCCATCAGCATAGAAATGTTTCATCATAGGATAAAGGTGATCAGTAGGAAGATCATTGTATTGATTTACAGATGATGTTTCCCTCTAAGCAGAGACGTCAAGCCAAACCATGACAGCACGATAAATAAATGTCCCACATAGCATAAAAGAGCCACCAGATTATCCTTTAATTTGTCAGCCATCTATAGTTACAGACTATCCCCACTAGAGATTATAAAATGTAACCTTTATCTCTGAATCAAGTATAGTTAGGTAGCAACAGTAGCAAAGCAAACATCAGAAAATAATCATGTCTTTAATTCAGATGAGTCTAGAAAATAGATCTCCATATTATACTTATGACTTGCTCTTTGTTCTGAAATTTCTGAAGCATCATCATACTGTCACCCACCTGCCAGGATCATGCAGTCCATGGGCGAAGATTTCTGGTGGTTGATTGGTGCTGTTGAAGTATGGGTTGTCCCCTGGTATTGCATAGGGAGTGGAGCAGTGGTCCATGTCTACGTCCACCCTCAGAACTGATCCAGTGAAATCACTGCAGCAGCAAATCTTTTTTAGTAGGTTGACAGAATCAGAGGAACGTAGCTAATATCAAGGTCAAAGACATCCTACACTGCAGGCTAACTGCTCATTACTCAAATGTTGGATTCTGATCATATGGTTTAAGAGATTTAGAGAGTGTGTGGATTAGTGTTTTTAATGAACTATCACAAGTAATGGTTTGCTATGTTTGCTGTGACCCTCCAGTACTAGAAGCTGATTCTTCTGCTGTACATTGTTGGCAGAATCACCTCAATCCGTCCATCTCTTCCATATCATCCAGAGTGATCATCCCATCACCCAGAAAGATATGCAAAAGCCCATCAGGTCCAAAGAGCAGCTGCCCACCCAAGTGCTTCCTGTGTAGCTCAGCCACCTCCATTAAGACTCGAAAGGTCCTAGTGTCCACCTGGTTGGGGTTTTTCCTTGAGAGAAACATTGAGAACATTCAATATACTTTATGTCTATTTCATCAAGTGGCAACTTAAGTTTATAGAAATTCATGACAAATTAATTTATGATTTATAAATGGTTTATTTACAGGAACTGTAACATTGTATAAATACTAATCTTGCAAAATGTTAAAAACTTTCAAAATCTTTCAATGATTTACAATTTCTATTTTACAATTTCTATTTTCTTGAGTGCTATATAGTTGAATGAAATATCACACTTGATTGCTACATTGACGTGCTTAAGCTTTGAGACTAGTCATAAAATGCAATAATTAAACTAAAGCGAGTTTCCTTTCTTAACTGCAGTATGCGTTGCAACGCAGCAGAAAAGAATTCCAGTCAATGAAATCGTTTAATTATGCACTGCCATTAAATCTCTATAAAAACATCCATCACTGTCATAAAATATTTTACAACACCCTTGGCAGCCAAAAACCTGGTTTCAAAACCACACATATCCTGAAACATTTAATAACAATCATTAAACCAATTTTATTTCCCTCCTACCTCTCAGGTCAGTCTGAGATGTGAGCAGTGTGTAAGTGGCTGACTGTTACCTGGACACTGTATACTCGACCACACGAAGAATGTGGTCATGAGGGCCGATTGCCCAGCGCTCCTGGTTCGTCGTGTAGGAGACGTAGACCTTGCCGTTTTTCTTATAATTGGGGTGGAATGCCAGGCTTAGCAAGCCCCTTTCATCTCCTCCCTGCAAGTCAGATGGGGAGCACAAAGAATCTAGAAGTTAATTATGTTCCCTTTTTAAAAGCCAGCGTAGGGCCAGGCCTAAAGCCAGGCCCCCCATGTCCCTTTCTGTCCCTCTCTTTCTTATCCTCTCCTTTTCTATCTCGCTCTCTCCATATGGGAGCCAGTTACCCCCATGCCCTCTTGCTCCAGCTCTCTTTTATTCTTGCCCCCCTTTCTCCCTCCTTGACTACTGCATTACAAACAATTATAAAACATTTGACTCCCAGCAACCCCCTTCTTTCTGGTCCTCCTTTTGGTTATGTGTGGCTCATTTTTGGGGCGAGGCCCCTCCATGATGCTTGGGCCCTCCCTGCAGCCTCCACCACACTAGTGATTTGTGTGTAATCTTTGGGGGGATATCCGCGAATGCAGCGGCGAGAGGCTGAAAGAATTTATTAGCTCACTGGCAGTTCATAGAGAGCACAAAAAGCCCAGGAGTCCTTCAGCCCAAGCTGTGGGCCTCCACCTCCTTATTCCATCCCGACCCCCACCCTATTCCCCTCCTGCCCCCTGTTTTTTAATCCGTGCAAAATCTGAGAGGGGAGGAAAAAGGAATGAGAAAAAATAAAAATAAACAAGGAGCAAACTGCCAACTCCCACTGTCTTGGCAACATGTTTAGAAAAGCAATGAAATTGCTTGTGTAATAGGTAAAGCTTTGTTTCACCCCAGAGGCAGCTACATCAGTTGTCACAACTCTGGTGGTCTACTCATCATCGTCAGCTGTAATAAGCAGCTGTATCATTTCAATCCCAGGCCAAACGATCAGGTTGGGCTTTCATCTGTGTCTTTCTTGCATTGTTAGGAAAATGAAAAGAATGAACAGAATGCTGTATGTGTTCAGAATGTGTGAATAACAGCATTTCAAGCAAGCTTGTTTTTGAACAAGCATTGCCGAGATTTAGCGCTTTGGGATCGGACGTAACATGGGAGGAGTGTTTTCGCCCCACAATGAGCCAATGCAGCGTGTCCAATAAACAAATACAGCATGCCGTCATGTCAGTTATGCGGCATTCCTTTCCGATATTTCACAGGAATTGAGTAAAGAGAGGTCTTCTGTGAACTGCTTGAGTTAACTCTGTGGTTCAGCCCGCAGAATGAGCCAAAACACACAGACCATAAATTGGTCAGAGAAGCTCTGTTAGGCTGCGCAGCACTAATCCAAGTTGGACAGGCCAGTGGCACAAATGTGGACGCGAGTCTACACCATCTCTGGAATGCTCCAGAGGGGAGTGTAAAAGATCTTCAGAGACTTGAGTAATCACACTCTGGAGTCTTTTCGATTTGACCGCAGGAGTGGGAAAGCCGTGAAAGCTGACAGATAAATAATGACTTATGGGCTCATTAAGCTTGAAAAGACACTTTTTGTGGTTTTTATTAAATGCCTGTTCCTGCGTTGGCAGGTACAACACAACTGAAAGAATGAATGTAAGTGTGTTTCCTATTACTTTGTTGAACCACCTGATCCATATGTAGGACTGACGTCATGACCCAAATACCAAAACAAACACATGGGAGGTCAAGACAAGAATTCCAGTGAGTTGTATGGTCTCCAGCCAGGGACCACTGAGTATGCAAGTAGGCAGACCCTAATGATGATACTGTGCAGCAAGTAAGATCTACTCCTCTGGATCCAAATTAACAGCTGAAGTGTACTGAAATGAAGCCAAAATCACTCCATTGTGGTCCATTTATCATTAGAAGAGTAGGAATACCATTGGGGGCAAGTTTTTGGCAGACTCGTTCCCAGTGAACAGGTCTGCTTAATTGCAACACTGGCACAAGCGTCCCCATCTTAAGCCAAGACACTCTAACCACATATTTGCAACCGCCTCAGGAATTTACAAGCTGGACATATTGTAAGATATCTTTCTTATGTAACACCAACCATAACAGATTATTCAAGTCAGTGCCAATTGGGTAGGCTATGATATCTTTCCGGATTCTCTTTTTAAATCAGACTGCATTATATCAACACCAACTTCTTTAAAATGCCTTCCTAACAGAGCATATTTTAGCATATCTAGTGTGTGTCTGTTTTACAATATCCAGATTCAGGGAAGCAAACAAGCGATGGCCATAAGAGACTGCCCTTACAAGTGTTCTGCCAATAGTGGAACCGGAGCCAGGAAGTGAGAATGAGATGTGCTACAGCCACAAACTACACAACACTCCCCCTAAATTTCAAAAAGACATTGCCAGTTTCCTGGCTATCAGCTTTCAAGGCATGATGCATAGCTTAGCTCGTGCATTGCTGAAGTGCACCTTTTGATCCCACTGTGCTTGAGAAATCCTACATAAAATGCATTACCCGGGAGCAGATTGAAAAAAAAAAACATGCATACCTCAAAAGCTACCTGAACTTTTGATCCCTCAACTTGGGGCTTGGGATTCACACACATCTAGTGTTCCACCTCCTCCAAAACACACACTCCTACACCTGTTATTATACATTACTGAAGCTGGAAATGGAATACAATGGAAAATTGTATGGAAGACCGCAAATCACAATGTTTTCGGCCACCCTGGTCATTCCTCAAGATCTAAACTTTCTTCTGGTGATCAGGACAGTGCTGGGGGAAGTTAAGTCAAGTGAGATGACAGCAGTGGTCGTTTCCTGAAGTGATCTGTTAAAAAGGAGGGGGTGAGGGGGAGGAAAAAGACCATTTGTCAAAGCTGGGGTACTTATCTCAGACAGGTCTGAGAGCCCTTCTTGCTCATCTGACTGAAAAAATCCAACAGCTGTGTGTGTAGTGTGACAGAGAGCATGACATGCCGTGAACTATTTGCTTCAGCAAGAAATACTTTATTGCAGCTGGCTGCCCTTGCTCTGGCAATAGAGCCATGCTCACGTTGCATACAGATGTCTTCATCTCTGCCGCCATGCATCCCGGTCGAGCAGACACAACAGTGGAGCAGTCCCATGCTGTTGCTGCTAACAATTCAACGTGCAACGAATCAAGGCTAAACTCTTAATCACCCTCTCCCTCACACAAATATTTTAAAAGATCAACACATGCTCTGGGTCTTTACGTGTCACCATGAGGACTGGAGTTCATTTCAGCATCTGGAAAAGCTTGACTCAATGCAAACCCAAAACAAGTTAATTGGCAAAGCACTGGTGCTTAAGCGCGGTCTTGCTCTGTCAAATCCAGACAACGTTAGCAGCTGGTTAACCTGGTAAACACCACACAGCTGTGATGGCGTGGAGGATTAAACTGAGTAAGATCATTATCCCACAATGCACAGCTGAATAGGAATAAAAAAGTTTCAAACAGCAAACTGAGAAACTGCAAACAATTCAGATTAGCCAGTTGGCTTGGTTGCCAGATGACAGGGTTTAATTGAGGGAAAGATGAACAACATTATACTGGCTTGCAGGATGGCTAAATAATTTCAGAGAAAGAAGAACAATGACTATTGACTCTTCACATATAAAGAGGTCAAGAAGAATCATTGTGTCTAAGTCTCTTGGCAAAATGGCAACCATGCAAACTATGCTAGTATAAAAACAAGGATCATTCAGAGTAATGATCCCCTTGGGGCTAGACAGATAGCAGATACAATTTAATCAGAGAACACCCACAGCGCTTGAGGGACCTACCTTTAGTGGATGGTGCATTGTTTCTGAGGTTTAAGGAAACATAGAACATTAGAATCAAAGTTGTGATAAAAACACTATCTACTTTTCCCAAGGAACCAGGGGACCTACCGCGTACACAAAGAGAGCAACCTCCTGTTGTTGCTGTGTGTAAACACCATCCGTTCTGTGTAGCTCTCTACGATAGCAGCCAAACTTCACAGAATAGGACTCTTGGGGACTAGCAGGGCTTGAGACTCCCCTAATTTTGACATAATGAGTGTTGAATCCACAGCCAATTATGTTTAATTACGATAAGGTGCACAAGGTCTTCCTAGCGAAGCGTTCGCATGTCAAATTCACGGAAGCCCATAATCACTCTCTCTGGGGAAGCAAAAGAAGCATGCGACACATGTAAACTTCCTGTCAAAACGTTGACTGCTTCCTCCGTCTTGGGACACTTTTGCAAATAAATGTCTTTAAACAGAGTGCATTTGTAATGGGGACAGATAAACATCCGTAGTGGCACACGGCAAAGCTCCTGCTGATGTATGGGAGGATATCCTATAATCATGTAGCCACATTTTCCTATTTCTCCGAAATTAAACATATAACATTGCCTCTAATGGCAGTAGCATATACAATCATTTGCAAGTACATGTAACATACAGTGTCTTATGTTAAGTCTGCTGTACACTGTGCAATTTCTTTTTTTTTATTATTACTTGTCACATTGTACGAGATGATCGCAGTAAAAAACTTGGTCAAATTCTATAACAGACTGTGTGATAACACATGGTCTCCATGTCAGATTATGCGCTGAAGATCCTCTTACAACAGAACTGTGATTCACTATGTTCTGCTTATGTCATCAATCAATGTAATGCAGGAAGTGGGCTCACATGAACACAAACAATCATCAAAGTGATCCTTATTATTGAGGTAATAAGGATTTCTTTTTTGTCCATTGGCATGTCTTGTTTAAAATTTGCCATTGCAATGTCCATATGTGTATCTGTCCAGTGGGTTTGGTATCATCCTTTCAAGATCCAGGGCTGCAGGGAACAGGCAAAGAGTGAGGTAGGAGATATATCTATGTCTTGCCAAACCTCATCAGTCCCTCCTCAGTTAACCCATGTGAAAATGTACTGAAAATGCATTTGCCTTATGGTCTTCTGCATTCTGGAGATCAGACTTCCCTGATAATAGGAGGCCAGGCTGGATGGATCTCCAGTAGGTGCTAATTGCTTTTCAGTATAGACATGTCTACATCTTCCTGTCTGGAGCAAATCCATGGAGCAGAGCGATGTGTTTTCAAAAAGCACTCCTATCCTCTCTCCCCAAACCATTCATGACCGTGCCTGACACTGAATATGTGTGTTTACAGTTGCTCCACAGAGCATGCTGGTAATATCAACCATATCCTTCCACACTGAGTTGAGGTAATACACATCACAGAGACCCCACTGAACCGCATTATAGCGATATTGGATAAAAAAAATGGATATATACTGTTCCTTTTGTGAGGAATCGTCAATAACAATATTAGATTTTGTTTTTGTCATGTTAAGTTTCAGTATTATAATATGTTTTTATTGCTTCTTGGTTTTTGCAAACTAGGGGCCACAGAAAAAGTCAAAAGATCTTGTCTGAGGGGAAAATAACCCAGATGGTCTAGCATGTTGCAACCAAAGCTGTATACTAGAGGTGTGCACAGGACTTTTTTAATCCCATTCAGTTAAACATCCATGACCCTGAACAGGCTAAAGCAGTCACTTATGATGCATGTATAAGCACCATATACGCTCTAATTATATGGCTAATTAACAGGCCCTTTCTTTGTCCCACAAGCTCTATATCTCACCACCCACTCTCAAAATAAAAAACAATTTTTTGCTGGATGGGTGTTGGTGAACTGAAAAGCATTAAAATTATTCACAATGCTGTGGTGTCTCTTACCTTGATCCCAGTTTGCACTAGTTTGTGGATGTCCAGGTATGCCTCTTTAAGAAGCTCCATGTCATGAGTGAGGATGTAGACAAAGCCTTCCTTCTCCACAATGAAAAGGCGCTGTGAGCCATCCCCACAATGCACCACGGCCATGGGCTGACGTAGCCCACTCAAGACCTCCTGAGCACAGTAGCAATTGTGCTTATGCTTCCTGCTGAAGAGAGTGGATCTGTCAGATCATTTAAATGCCTTAGACTGTTGTTTTAACATCATTATTTAGTCATTAATTGATGATGTTTAATTTTCTATGGCAGCAGCTCTGACAGTTGTTCTGGTTTATCTTAACTTACTCAGATATGTTATCGATTCGCTAGTGACTTGTATGGAGGATGCACCACATAATCTATGGCTAATAATAAACGGATTAAAAAAAATCATTAATATGATAAAGTTTTCTGTGCAGAGCCGTTTATGGAAGGAGTCTCCAGTGTCAGCATAGTCTGCAGGACAGGACATTTTGTGCATTTTTTGTCTTATTGACTTCAAGAGAGAGAAAAAGAGATCCTGGTGAGGAAATTACTATTTATAGGTGCTAAAATGCAAGTGATAACAGGATCTAACTTATTTTGTGGATGATCGGCAACATTAGCTATAAATGGACAGAAATTACGGCATTCATTAACAATTTAATATTCGCAATGATTGGCAAATCGCTATAGTATAGGAAGAATAAAACACTATAGGATGTGCTGCTATAGAAGAATAATCAACTTTGGTGTCACAGTGTCAATCATTTTCCTATAACAGCACACCCCCAAGTGTGTCAGTAGCATGGGTGCATTCGGTGGCAGGTGTTGGTCGCCTGGGAGGGATTTGCCATACTTTTAGGAACGCGCAATGTGACGATGCTGATACAGACATTCTGATCCATTATGTTCATAACACTGATAAATATCAGACAAATATGGATATCTTAACAGTTATCTGCTCATATTTACATTACTGCACATGCCTAAAGTGTTGACTCATTGCTCTGGCTCCAAGAACTGAACAAATGCTACAATGAACAAATGTTTTGGCAAAAAAACAAAAAACAAAAAAAACCAAATTTTTTGGATTAAAGTATTCTGAAGCAAATGTAAACTAAACTAATGTATCCCATATCAGAATCCTGAGGTCCAAACTCAATATGTGAGTGAACTCTTGAGGTCTTTAGGCTAAACCGGTTTTCAATAGACAAACCCTGTTTTTGGTGCTCTTCTGATTCTGTCCCTCACCATGTCTTTTCACATAAGCTTCAAAGCCCACTGGTCCAGATCAGAGCAGGAGCAGTATAAGCACTTTCTTTGTACCCTTAAAGCTGGCTAAACCAGCACTGGACAAACAAACGTGGCTCAGCCATGGGAAGGAGAGGGCATTGAGCCAGGCCTAAAGCACAACCGGGAATATTTTTACATGTAGGCTCATTCATGCATGTTGGGACATCAGTGACCTCTGCTCTTATCCGGCAAAAGAAGAAGAGATGGACTGATAAGGGCTGGCATTCATCATCTGATGAATGTAATTTTCCAAATCATTAGTGTGGAATTAACTCTGAAGCAATGCTGCAGAAATGTTAAGAAAATTGTCTAATCTATGAATGTCCAGGACTGCTCTCATTTAAAGAAAAGAAACTATAAATCACTGAAATCTGAATGTACTTCGATACATACCTGTTGATCACTTCTATTCTCTCATCTCCCAAGTAGTTGGAATCCTGCCCTCGCAGTAGCTTTCGGTGGAAATCGGGAAAGCACAAGCCTCCATTCCTCCTCCCGTAGTATTGGCAGAACTCGTCTACATCGGCTTGGAACAGCTCTGCCAAACACAGACAGACAACTGCGCTCAGCCCGAAACAGACACCACGCGAGTCTTAGAGGATGATGTCATCGCCTCCAAGACCAGCAGAATCCCCTGTAGTTAAAGCTGTTCCCCAGGCAAGCTCACACAGTTCGAGACGTCTCACCACAGGCTCAAGCTAAATCCCATCTGTGGTTATGGTGCACTGGTTGGACACTGTGAGATGCCAGCTTTAACATTTATAAATCTCACTGTTATACTTGTTTTATAAACCTGTAATCCACAACATATATAAAATTAACATTGTAGTTTTAGTGTCCTACAAAGTTCACTCAACCCTGCCACCTGGACACACTCAGCCCATGAAATATTTGAAATATTCCATAAAATTCCACATATTCAACAGGATGTGCAATCTTCTGAATTTCCTAAAGATCTTGGGAAGAAGAAAAGTAAGTTCTCTCATTCTTTCGTCTTTATTTTCAGGGATATTTTGCCATTGACTCACAGTGTCACTTTGAAAGTACAACCCTGTTGCCTAAATTATAAATCCAAAGTAAATTATTATTCATTCAAAATAATGTCTGCATGCCATTAGCATGGATGCTAGATAACCACATTTATGTGTATTTTCTAATTATATGCTAAAGAACTCTTACTCATGTTAGAGACAAAAGGCAGCTGTCTTCAGAAAAGAAACCATGTAAAAATGTTACTTTAACACATTTTTGGAATGATTAAATGCTTGTTTTCTTAGATCCAGTGTTCAAAACTAATAAAATAAAGTTTAGAGTTACAAGGGCTTAATAACACCACAATCTTGGAATCACCTCATACAGCAGAGGGATATTGCACACCTCATTTAGACATATGTGGAAGGTTTAAACACAGCATTAAACACGCCAAACGTGAGCATGTCAAACTCCAACTTGTCAAACATTCAGTCTGAGGCACATTTTTCATCTGGAACATGTCAGTCAAATTCAAATAAATGATGAAGGAACACCTTAATTTGATTGATTGTGCTTTGCAGATTAGATTAGCCTGCTTGCTATCAGGGGAAACACACTGATTTATTTCTCTATTAACAGCCAACATAAATCTCTCAGGATGTGAAAAGCCCACAACACGGAACTTAGGAAGTGGGAATGATAAAACCTAAATGTGGCCTACGTGGTAAGGCTTTACAGCGATGTTTGTAAGAATGTAGGTTGTTAACAGCTCCACAGTGACCTAAAAACAACCGGGCTGGTGATTTCCTCTTAACTAAACCCTCACAGAGAGAAGGGTCTGCTGGAGGGGGGGTGGTGGTGGTGGTGGGGAGGGTGGGGGGGCAGAGCAAATACACCAGTGATCGAAACACAAACACACTCCACTCCTTACTTTCATCTTCGCCAAGCCCCTCTGCAACGCCTGAGGAGTGTGTGTTTGTGTGTGTGCTGGTGCTGGGGGTGACCACACCAACAACTGAGGTGATAGGATATCCCTAAACATCTAAACACAACAAGGAGATCAAAGACACACGCACATACACACTCAGCCGTGCCACCCACGCACAAGTGGTTATCTCAGGGCTTCTAGTGCTCGTGCTGAGTCCTAGCTGTGTGAGGGAGCGAGGAAACGCAGTAAATGCCTTTATGGGGATAGTACCTAGTCTGGAAGTGGACTGGTCTGTCTCTGGTGCTGAAGGACGGAAAGACACCCGTAAAAGCTACCGTTTGTAGGTTAGGGCACCTCTGTGGAGTTTCAGTTCGCTGATGAACAAAGACATCCATACAAGCAAATACACAGGTTCTTTAGGATTTTAGAAAGGATCTAACAATGCATTTTATGCTTTCGACTTCTTGTAACATAGTATATAGTATATGAGCAATGATGGCATTTAAAATGTAAGTTATAAAAGTCTTGCTAGCAAAGCTAGAAATGCTATCAAGTGAAGTGTAGCTAGCTAACTATTCAAGTGCTAAGTCACATTTTCTCCTAATTACAGAAATTGTGACAATGTATTTATGTAGTTTTCCCCCACAGAGCACACAGAAAAGTGTTTGGTGTGTGTGTGGGTTTTCTGTGATGGCTTAAGGATTTGGACTACTGATCGGAAGATCTTGAGTTTAAATCCCAGCATTGCCTCCTCAGTTGTATCCTTTCTCAATCCCAAGTTGCTTTGGATAAAAGGATCAGCCAAATGTGTAAAATGTAGATCTATGAAACAAAATATGGCCAGTTGCCCAAAAGGCTTTACTGGCTGATTACTAGTACTACTGCCATTAAAATACATCTCTAATATCTTGACATTTAGTTAATACATATGAGACGGCAGCTCATTTTATGGAGGCTTCACCAGGTTTAAGAGATAAGTTTAAGGGATATGGCCTATAGCGTCTCCTCAGCTGTTTCCAACATTTAGGGGCAATTGGGCAAGTTGGAATCAGATATTCCAAGGATCCTGCAGACATTAATTAAAAATTGTAATCGTTGGCAAATATCTGTGGTATAAAAGGAAGAAAACACTACAGGATGTGCCGTTATGGGAAAACAATCAACTTTATAGCTATGTGCATATTATGCAACAGTGAATGTAACTGTAAGTGGACAAAAAAATACAATGTGATGTTTGCTAACAAGTAATAAAATGGTATGAGGTATAAAACACTTGCTGTTATTGGAAAATAATCAATTTCCCGTCGAGCAACATCACCCGACATCAACCCCTGAAGTTTATTCTTTGCCTAATCTGATGGTGATGCAATCAACTATAAATGACAATTGCACCATCCACACTGCTCTGACCTTTAGGTTACGACTATATAGCTCAGAAAGGGAGAGTTTTTATTTTGCTTTCAGTCTTGTATAAGAAACTGCAGGGGAAAAACGTCCCAGAATACAGAAGTGTTCACTTGAAAATAAATTATATGTACATGAAAAAAAACTGTTCTAATTTGGGCCATTT
>CM074947.1:4477225-4488681 GCA_037577455.1 Pangasius macronema
ACTGTTGTTTTATGTAGCACCAAGGTTCTGGAGAAACGTCGTCTCATTTCACTGTGTACTGCTTCAGCTATATATAGATGAAATGACAATAAAAGCCTCTTGACTTGACTTGACTTGGATGTGCCGTTATGGGAAAACAATCAACTTTATAGCTATGTGTATACATTATGCAACACTGAATGTAACTGTAAGTGGACAAAAAATACAATGTGATGTTTGCGAACAAGTAATAAAATGGTATGAGGTATAAAACACTTGCTGTTATTGGAAAATAATAATAAATAATTTCCCGTCGAGCAACATCACATCACATCACCCCATCATTGATTATTTTCCAATGACATCAACCCCTGAAGTTTATTCCTTGCCTAATCTGATGGTGATGCAATCAACTATAAATGACAATTGCACCATCCACACTGCTCTGGCCTTTAGGTTATGACTATATAGCTCAGAAAGGGAGAGTTTTTATTTTGCTTTCAGTCTTGTATAAGAAACTGCAGGGAAAAAAGTCCCAGAATACAGAAGTGTTCACTTGAAAATAAATTATATGTACATGAAAAAAAACTGTTCTAATTTGGGCCATTTATGGTTAACAACTTCCCTAAACATATGGCAAAATTACTATGTGGCCACACACTGTCTGTGCGTCCACACAGTGCGGCCCAGTTTTATTGTACTTCTCTGAGAGCGAGACTCTGTCCACATCGCAGCTTCTATGGTTATACTTCCATCTGGTTATCTTCCAGAGCAACCTGGGTGGCCACCCAAAGTACTTGACATCTTGATGCACTTCAGCAGTTTTACATATACACAACCGTTGTAGAAAAATAAATGTGTCATTCGTCACCACATATGCTGATTTTGAAAGAGAGGGAGAGGGGAGGAGGGAAGAGGAGGAGAGCTGAGGTTTGTGGACTTCTGTTCTCTAGGCTTTACCGCTTTCAGACTGTGTCTTTCTGTCTTTTACCACAACAGTTTTGTGTCGATCATTTACAGTATGTTTGACCAACAATATGTTTAGGATGACTGATTTGTTTGTGTATGTGTTTGTAAGTGTGTATGTGTGTGGCCTTCTTGCATATCTGCCCCTGTCTAATCTACATACCATCCCATCTGATGGAATGCGCCATGCAGTGACAGTTGCGGCCTTGCACAGTGACACACCCAGGCAAACACAGGAAGTTTGTTCCTAATGCCATTCATGCTATGGAGAAAACATAAACCCTGCGATAGCTGCTTAACGTTTAACCATTGCGATTTTCTTCTTTCTGCTCGGCAGCAAGCCCACACTGTTTAGACTTTCTTTGAATGCACCACCAAGAAAAAACAAACTGCTGAAGCGGATGGCTGTTGTAAAACAGCTGGTATTTTCTGCTGTATCGTGCAGTAGGGAAAGGTGTCAGGGTCAGTCATGTCTAGACCTTAGTCATACACACGCACCCAGGCTCCACTGATGTAAATGTAGGCGCTTGCCAGGAATACAAAAAAAGAAACTCATCATTAAACCATTCATTCACATCTATTCATTCTAGATTGTTGGGCTTTGTTTGGTGTGTGTGTGTGTGTGTGTGTGTGTGTGTGTGTGTCCACTCATGGGTGCTGAGGTGTGTCTGACAGCTGCGACATGACAGCGTGTGAGAACACCACTTGGTCCATGACTGCTTGCACTGAGGAGATATAACTTATTATGGCCAAAGTCCACTGTGCTAACACTGAAGATCACAGGGAAGATTAATATGTTGTGTAACTTAAAAAATACAAATTGAATCTGTTTTTTTTTTTATGGTTTGTGGTAAGCATGAGATTTGCATGTGTGCTCATGCATATTCATCAAAATTATCTAGCACAAACTAAAACTAAAACAATAACAACAACAACAAAAAATGTACCATGAAATCCAAGCAATGCGAATCCAAAAGGATTCTGGCGTATGTCAGATTGTACCAAAAAGCAGAAATGTTTAGACATTCACATAATCCTTTCAGTAGGTAGCA
Source organism: Pangasius macronema (assembly GCA_037577455.1). Lineage (NCBI taxonomy): Eukaryota > Metazoa > Chordata > Actinopteri > Siluriformes > Pangasiidae > Pangasius > Pangasius macronema. The sequence goes on from CM074947.1 coordinate 4,479,223, forward strand.
TAGAACGTCAGTGCTTGAGGAGCTTAGAGAACCTTTCCAGCACATCGTGTGGGATGGCATTGTGAGGAGAAAAAAGACAAGCAGTGCGTCCTGAACGCCAGGACTAATCAATCAGCTTTGTTAGGGTTTGGCAGAAGCCTCCAGCACCATATTTATGTGTGTCTATGTGTGTGACCCATAAACAGTGGCCGCTGCTGTGGGATAAGGCAATACCTTTCGCGAAATGTCTTTGCGTACCATCTGTGGAATGATAATCCTTGTATTCTAACCTTTACTGGGATTTTATTCAAACATTTGGAAAGGGTTTGGCTCTGACGTCTTTTCCTTTGGCTTTAGGCTAAGCATGCATGCTGTAAATGTGCATGTGCTCACTGAGTATCGGAGCTTAAGAGCTGTATTATACAGTGAAAAGACCTTTAGAATAAACACGGAATTGGACGTTTGCTGAAACGTTGTTGATCATATAAGCTATTTCTGTTACAACATTTGGTTCATTTTTGTTTGGGAGCAAATTGGAGTGCAGTACAATTCCACATTGCCATTTAAGGTTTGCAAGCATTGCATGATGGTATAAATAGCTCTGAAGCATCAAATATGGTTTGCTTTTAAGTGTTTTTGTGCCAGTTTGTGTTACCTGGTACATGTCCCCTACAGGTGTAGTAGAACTCTTGGCAGTAGTCGAGGCAAAGACGTGGCAGGTCTGGTTCGCGGTGCCGTGCTGACTCTTGTTCAGATAAGTGGAAGAGCATCTGGGCATTTGGTGAGCAGCGGGCACACTTGATCTCCTCCAGCAGTCTGGAACACTCCGTGTTATTGGTGAAAAAGATCTGAGGAGATCAGGCAAGCAGTATTACACCAACAGCATTTTAGAATTCTCATACCATTTTTGCTACAGAAGCAGAACGCTTGTGTATGACTTGATATGGGGCAAGACTGAATGGCTTTGGGGCGTTTGTGTGATTGGATTTGGGGTGAGTCAGGTTGTCAATGGGATGTGTCCTGCTGGATGAGGGTGAGTCTAACTGGCTTTGGAGTCTTATTGGTTTTTGGGTGATTCCGATTTGCTTTGAGGTGTGTCCAGTTGACACTGAGGTGAGTCTTGTTGGCTTATTCATTGTCTTTGGCTTTGTAGTGAGTCTTGCTAGCTTTGGGAGGGTGAGTCTGATTGGCATTGGGAAGAACCTGATTAGAGTATGATTGACATCGTGTTGATTCACATTGGCTTTTCTACCTCATTGGCTTTGGGGTGAGTCTGAGTGACATCATGATGAGTTTTCATTGGTTTTTGAGACTTGCTGGCTTCGGGATGAGTCTGATTGGCTCAAGTGGTTCACAGCAGAATAAAACAAATATTTGATTTACATCTATGAAATACATGGCTTTGTATACACAAAGATTTCTGGACCACTTAGATAAAGCAGATCGACTTTAAAGATTTGTTCGTAGAGGCTGACAAGAAGTTAAATTTTAAATCAGTTAAATCTAAAATTGCACATCATGTGTTGGCCGCATGCCATGCTAAAAAAACAAAACAAACACAGCATAGCGAAATGCAGAAAAAAAGTGAGTGCATTCTAAATGTTCTTTTAAGTCAGCAAACAAATGCAAACAAATAGATTGGGGCTGAGAAAATTAGTGGGCTTATTTATGTAACAAATTAGCTGTAATAAAACAACAGTGTAATGGGCCTCCCCTCCACAGGCGTGTGCCTGTGGCCCAGCAGCAGCAGCCTGGTACCACTCGCCTGCTCTGTGTGAGGTCCATGTGTAAACACCAATTTAGAGATAGACAGGCACATCATTCCACCGCTGGGATCAACAAATTAGCAGTCTGTCCAAGTCAATTAAAGCTGTGGCCTGGCCCCAGCCTCTTAAACAGGAACCTACAGCCACAAAAGTTGGGGTTTTAACTTTATAATTAAGTCTATAATTAAGCCAAATGAGCACTGAAAGCCATTTGAGTGGTCGGTGGTTACACAAGTATGAAGAAACTGGCTTAAAATCCTACTGAGAATACAATTTTAGGGGTGCACCAAAGCAATTCTATGAAGATGATATACCAGGAAATGAAGCAAAACCAATTCAGATTCTCCAACATACTATAGGTATACTGCCTGTGACATAATGCCAAGCATCTCAAGCTTCTCTCCTGTCTCAGTTTGGCACTTCTGGTTGGTTCCCCAGCTCAGCGAGTACCCGTTCTCCTGCTCTAAATTGCCCATTGATTTAGTGAGCTGTGGACTGGCACATGGTCCACGGAGAGGAGCATTTGTGCGCTCTCAAGCATGCCCAGTGCCCATATGCTGTTGGGATAGGCTCCAGTGATGCCATCACCCGTACCACAAACAAGAGCACCTTTGTTTGTTGGGGTACGGAAAAAAAACCTATATGCGCTCTAAAATTTGAAAGTATTTCCTAAAGAGGGGTGAAAAACCATCAGTGAAAGTCATGCAGATTTCAGCCTTTTTAAGTCAGGCGTCATTCCTGACAAGTTGCTTCATGAATATATTGCTTGCATTACTTACTTAAGAATGAAGGCCAAGTCATACAGCAAGGTTAACATTAATAGCAATGCTGTAAATGACCCGTTAAACAAACATTAAACCTGGAATAAATTTGTTTCAAACCTTCCTTTGATCCCCTTGCACTTTAAAAAGTTCTTTTCAGTGCATATCCTATGACCCAATTTCCTAAATAAATGTTGCTTACGCCTTGTTTTATCATTGCCATCATCCATTTTTTTTAAAATCAGGAATCACCAAGATCGGCCAGAGCGATATTGCAGCTGCTAGGGTTACTTATTAAGATCTGCACAATTCCCTTTGTCACAGAGATTACCAGAACAAACATATAAACACACAAAGACACACTTGAAAACAATTGCTTGTCATTCACCCTTACACAATGGAGGCCGCTGAAGTCCCACAAGGCCACACCGTAAGAGGCAACTAGGAGGCCAAGGAGTCACATTACGTCATGGATAGCTGGGAGTGTGTACAAGTGGAGGTTTTACAAAAACAGCACCAGACATGATGCACATATCTGATCCGAGTCTGTTGGTGTGAAATCACATTAGCCTGACTTTTTTTTTTAGGGCTATCTAGTTCTCTAAAGGAGCCAGCTCAGCTCTGGTGGGTGTTTAAGGTCTTAAGCCAAACACTTTTGGTCCCTTGGGGGGAATAGGTGTAAGTTTGCGAGGGGGGTGGGGGAGCAGGGCAAACGCTGTCCCCACGGCATTAACACTTGGCCAGGGCCGAGCACTCGGGAGAGTGATGTTCTCCAGCTCCAGCCATTAGTGAAACTAACAAACACAATGGTGTTGTTGTTATTCTTTTGCCATCGGCTCAAAAGACTCCGTGTGTGGGCAGTGTAGTGGGGAGGAGGAGATGTCCACTCCCTGTTTTTGTTCCATTCAGAACCACTCTTATTTGCATGACTTGAGCAAATGAAATGATGCAATATGGCTTCTTTTTCTACCAAAGTGTAATGCCACCCAGCCACATGGGTTGCTCGACCGAGGCCTTTTACATGAGAAAAGGGGCACTTTTTTTTTTTGCTGTGAATTCGCTATAGAATCACAAAAGTTGTTTTTTATTTGTTCCATGATTTTATTTAAGCACGGAGCCAATCGGACCCAGTTTGCCGATGCAAATGAACTGGCAATCAGACGTGTAAATCTGCATTAAAATGGAAACCTGTGTGCTGGAAACATCAGGTGTTTAGACAGGTTTTGTTCAGGTGATAGTCGGCGAATATTGAACAGCACAAGACAGGGCAGAATGACTGAAAGTTTGTAAAACAGGACAGGACAGGGACATGGACATTGGGCACATCCATGAAATCATGCAGAACCATACATCATGAACATTTCTAAAACAATGGATAAAACCAGTATGAACATGCTATGAAATGTTTATTCCTGAGCCTCACAAAATGACCATTAATGACTGAAAAATGCTTTACAGGAAGATCTTTTGGTGAGATAGAAATAAGATGAGATTTTTAGACCCACCTTCCCCTGACTTTCAATCTGTTACAAAGGTTATGAGCAAGCTTAAGACTTGCTCAGTTCTGAAATATGTATGAGCGCACATAATGATTGAAGAAATGTCTAAAGCTTTACAGGATGCTTTCAGTCAGATGAGTCACCTCTCAGCCTTTACCAAAGTTCAGCCTTTACCAAAATAGGCTGCATTCATAACTTCATTCGATTGAAATGTTACAAAGATTAGGGTTTGGGTTACAAGTGGGGTTAGAGGTTAATCCATATCCATTCTTATGACTTTAAATGAAATGCATACACAAAGTTGATTACGCATTGACAAGCAGAGTTTGAAATGCATCCAGAAGCGCACAAACAACACACCAAGAGCTCATTTTATGCTTATAAGACATCATCAGGCTGAAGCAGGAAACACAGGAAGCGCAGTCCATTTATTTCAGTGCTTTAACACACCTGATTCATGACCAGGTGTGTGAGAGCAGGAGTACACTTTGGACAGCACGAGGATGACAGGAGCGTAAAACGAGTATGCATGTGGCAATGTGCGTAGCGCGTGCGTGTGAGTGAGTTACCGTGGGGTCTGTCCGGTGCGGGACTCTGCGGCTCGGGCAGCACGAGGCGCGCGGGTAGAGCGCGGAACAGACGTCTCCGCCGACGCCGCCGGCTACTTTGCGCTCCTTCTTCTTTAGGCGTCTCGGCAGACTTCCGTCGTAGCATCTCCGCCTCCGCGGACTCAGCTCGCCCTTGTCGCCCCACTTGGCGTCCGCGCACTCCCACAGGTCGGCCGCGGCGATCACCAGCACGAGCACGAACTTCAGATGCCTCATTGCAGAGAAATAAATATAGAACGGCTCTAAGGGAGTTTGCTCTGCTGCTTCGGACTTACAAGAAAAGTTTTTTCCCCCCAAAACAATTTATTCTGTCCTCTAATGATTTATGTTTGCTGAGTTTATAAAGTAAGTTCGCATCAAATATCAAGTTTATATCAAGGAAAAAAAAGCACCCAGCAACCTCACGGTAATAAATTAGGCTACAAGTGCAGCTTTGGATCGCCCGACACGTGAAAAACGTTTTCTTTCATAATGCAACGCGATTAAAAATAAGTATATTCATCCGAACAAATAATCTCAGCCGTTTTCCTCGCGTGTTAAAGTTAAATCCCGTTAAAACAGTGCGTAAAAAAGTAGCACCAAGTTTAGTCGTGTGTCTCTCTCTCACTCTCCCGCGATGCCTTCCGCGCGCTCACGTGCTTGTCCCGATCCGTCTCCGTCTTCTTTTTAACCAGCGCGCGAGAAGCGAGCCGGATGACGTGCGTCGACGAGAACGCGCAATAGGCGAACGCGCAGTGTGCTACCTGTTGGGACGGGTCGGTCTGATTGCTCGTGGCGCAATCCCGCACACTGTTACTGTTATCCCCTTCTCTAACACACCCATTTAAACCCCCACAAGAAAGGGCTTAGTGTAAAATGAACGGGTTAGAGTGTATAAGTGTGTGTAAGGGTGTGTTAGTGCACTGTTTCTTCATCCAGGCCCTTAAGTTGCACACGCACTGCACATTTTAAGGGGTTTTTAGTGTCACAGAGAGTTTAGTGTGAAATAAATAAACATGTTTCCCAAGAACGGTCCTGGAGTCCTAATGCTACACTTTACATTTTACACTCCCTGTTACAAAAGAACTTCTTAATGAGATGATGAGTTAAATCAGGACAGGCCAGGATGGGGAATGTGAACCTGCACACCTTTCCTATTTGCTAGGGTGTTACACTTAAGGGTTCATCCTGTGTATCTCGAGTGTGTATCTTTTCCTGAAAAGTTGTGTATCTAAATGTTGCGTATCTTTAAAGCTTTACTCAGAAAGGTCAGCAGGGTCCGAATATGCAGATTGAATATTTTTAAAAGTGTATTATATTTACATTTCTAGCTGAGATACATGCTAAAAGTGCAAAAGAAACAGAAGCTGTTTCCCCCCATTTTTAAACTCTTTTCCAGTCAAAAGCCTCAATCCTATCTACCTAAAGCTGTACAGTTAGAAAATGTATAAATTATCCCTATCACAGAATATGACCCTAACTTACCACAACATGCTAAAAACAAAATTGCTATAAACATTTAAGTCTTTTCAGACTTAACACAGTAAAGAAGCGTTACGAATATTGCTTTATTATTAAAAAATACTATTACAAATATTGCTTTTTATTAAAACCACAAAGCAAGTCACGTGTAATAATCACCAAATGATGAAAAAAAAAACAATAAATGAACAAAGAATACAAGAAGAAGAAGAAGAAGAAGGAGGAGAAGAAGAAGAAGAAGAAGAAGGAGAAGAAGAAGAAGAAGAAGAAGAAGAAGAAGGAGAAGAAGAAGAAGGAGAAGAAGAAGAAGAAGGAGAAGAAGAAGAAGAAGAAGAAGGAGAAGAAGGAGAAGAAGAAGAAGAAGAAGAAGGAGAAGAAGGAGACGAGAAACAACTGAGGGAAGTATTTTGTGGATAAAATTCTTCACTGAATACATCCATAATGAAAAAGACAGACAGTCTCTGAAACTGCTTTTCTAATACTGCATATTATATTGACAAATAACATTTTAATTAAATCCAAAATTCCCCCCTGGGGAAAAAAATAATAATAATAAAACATGTTTTGATGCAAGTTTTATGGCGACATGGACAGTTGTGCTTATTGCAAACTCAGTGAAACATTTTCTTGCTGATTTAGATGTTGGAACCAGGCCTACATCTAGCATACCCAGGGGAATGAGATAATGGAATCTCCCCTTTAACTTTTGTTGGTCATTAAATGCAAACAAACTCTTTCCAGGGCTAATCAGGAGGCCACAGCGGGATGGTCTCCGTTGATTAAAACATGCTACGCTATTACACAAGTGGGGATGTTAGAATGCCTGGTATTTCTGTTCTTCAGAAGGCTCCTGATAAGACAGAGCCAAACGCAGGACAAGTTCCCTTTTCTTCTCGTCTTCAGAGAGATCTCCAGATTGCCAGTCCATGAGGGAATGTCCGCGGCAATAAAAAAAAGAGAAAGAGAGAGAAACGAGAACAGACCTCAAATCAGCTCCATTGCCACACCTGCACTTCCTTGGGGGTCTAACCCTGACCAGAGCTCTGCTCGCTTATCGTTATAGATCAGGAGCTGCAGGAATCCACGCTGATTGTGAAATGGTGGACAGTTATGGAAACGCTTCCGAGCTCCAAACAGGCGTCATATGGGAAACGTTTGCCTTATCTTATTTATTGTAACTATTTAACTTAATTCCATTTTGTTGGTTAGCAATGTTGGCAGATATTATGTGAAGTACAACCAAAAATAATAGTAAAAAAAAAATTAAAATAAAAAACAATAATAAAAAAATATTTTAAAAAAATTGTAGCAAATTGTTTCCTATTTCACTGTAAATTATGTTTTTTTTTTTTTTTTTTTTACCAAAAATTCTTTTTGACTTCTTCCTTGCCCTGTTTTTTTTCCCACAAAGCAACATAAGTGGTTATTGATGAAAACAACCTTATGAAGATCCTCTTATCATGAGTTCATTAACCGCTAGTGTGTAATTCCATAATAATATGTCATTGTAACTACAAGGTGTCTCAAAAGTCTCCACACATAGGGGGAAATAAACACTTTTTAGCAAAATGACTCCCAAAATTTTTCATACTTAGTTTATATTATATATATTTTTTCAGGTAGGCTTTAAAAATGCCGTTGACAAAAGAAGAACGTGTTGAAATCATTCTCATGGCTGGATCGGCAAGCTGTCAAGTTTGCGATGGACTTTAACAGGTAGACGATGTAAGGAGTAAATCATTTGGGGGGCATGCTGTTATAGGAAAATAATCAACAATGGGATGAGATGATGCCAGACATAATGTGGAGTTGCACTGACCGTACCAAAGTTGATTGATTTCCTGTAAAAGCAAATCCCAAGGTGTTTTATTACTCTTACACCAAAGCACATTGCCAACAATTACAAATTTTTACTCATTAAAGAATTATATGTATATTTTTTTTTATCTATTTATAGTTACATTTAATATTAGGAAATGTCCAAGAAACAACTTAGTTCCTGTAATGACTTATACTAAAGCAGCTATAATCAGCTGTTCCCTCATAGGCTCTCGTTTTTCTCAATCGTGAAGCTAATAAGACAAAAAAAGCATGTTATGTCAAAAGCATGTCATGTTACAGAGAAAACCGGAAAGCCCTCCAGTGTGGTATGGGTGTATATTGTACATACGTGAGATTTTTCCCAGTTACACACTATGTTACATACTGTATCCATGTGAAATCCCCATACTTGGACAGGTATTTATTCCCATTTAGTTCCCATAGTTATCAGGTGCTAGTCAATAAAATAATGAGAAACAGTTAATATGTTTGCACTATTCTAGTTTGGATCTCGAGGGGAAATATCCAGAAAAGGTGTCATCACCATTTGGCCCCCGTAGATGAGAATGATCAAAGGGAATGGGAGAACACAGATATGAAAGCAGGAAGGTCTTGCAAGATGCATCTCAGGTATGAGAACCCCAATCCTGATTGGGGTGGAAACATGTGGGAGGCAGCTGTGCATGGAGAACAGAGTTAAATGCATCTGCGTTGGAGAGCTAATGCAAAGAACTAGAGAGGCCACCGGCTTGAAGAGAACAGTGGTTCACACTCATATCCTGATCTGTGGTGCCAAAGCATTTTTAAAATTATTTTAGATACGGTAAATTAAATGATAGTTGTGAACAATAAATCAAAATTAGCCAGTGTAGACAATGTGTGTTATATTCAACATAACTTACACATGAATTTGTATAGCTTCAGATGAATGCATTTAAAAAAATGTGTGTAACTGTTGATATGGTGAGGTTTTCTGTAAGGTGATGTCTATGTATGTAACATTTGGAAGGAGTCTCCAGTGTCAGCACTTTGTAACAGTCAGAGGTAAATCTGTTACTATGGTTTCTAACATTGGAAAGTCTTCAAGGCACAGGAGTTTGTGCTTTCCTGTTGTCGGTAACAGCTGCATTTTTTTTGCCATATTATTACTTTCTAGAGAGTGAGAGAGAGAGAGAGAGAGAGAGAGAGAGGGAAAGAAAAGATGAGATGCTCTGCTGAGGGTATGACTATTTATAGCTGTTATAATGTGAGCAATAAGTGGAACCAACTTGTTTTGTAGATGTTCCACAACATTAAAAGTAATTGCAAATGAATTAAAGTACAACAATGTTATTTGATAACTAAAAACATGATATCATCTGCAAATTGTTGTAAGGAGATGTTTAGAGAAATAAATCGCTATAGGATATGCTGCTATTGGAAAATGAAGTTTAATCGACGGGCCACATCAGACCACCCCATGATTGTACTTTATTGTCTAATCCCCTTCTTTCTCTGTTTTCAAGTTTTACTGCTGTTAGCTCTGATTTTATTTCAAAATTGGTCTCAGCAATGAATTCTTCAT
>CM074947.1:4488781-4499989 GCA_037577455.1 Pangasius macronema
TTATTGTTGTTATTGTGTTGTCATTATGATTGCTATCATGGAGTTGTGTTGTTTCTTTTATTGTTGTTTTATACTGTAGTAGCGCCTTGAGTGCAAGAAAGGCGCATTATAAATAAAATTTATTATTATTTATTATTATTATTATTAGTTACAAAGACATATTATCGCACTATTCCATATTAGTGGGCAATGAACTCAAGATTTCATTCATCAATAGCCATTTATGTTCCTTTGTGGGAAATATTTCTTTAAAAAAAAAACCCACCCAAAGAAACCCCCAGTCAGGCTGGTGTGTTTACTGCAGTAATGGACACTTTAGAACAACAGAACAATGCTACTGCAGCCACTAAAACAAATCCATATGTACATTTGCCATGCTGCCTGTTGGCCGAATTAAAGTGGCTTGTGAGAAAGCCAGCATTTTTTTCCCTTTTGCCAAAGGGAGCTTTAAGTGCATGTTTTCCCTCTTTCTCATACATTATCCCTCTCATTCTGTACTCTCTGACAATTATGAATTGATGCAATTTTCTTTTATTACAATGACCTCATTTTCACCGTATAAACTCATCACATATATTACTTTCCCAACAAAGCAGCACACATAGGGAGGTTAGGTAGGTGCAACTAACACACACATACAAAAAGCTCCTCTTTCACACCAAACTGCTGAATCATAAACATATCATAAGAACAAGCATAGTCATATAGTACTGGCTGCGTTTATGGCGATTATTCCTTTGGTTTTATATAAAATACACTTCCGTGGTTAGGAAGCTGAGCGTGTACACTGACTGTGGTGTGCAGATCCAGAATATGTCTTGCTTTGTCATTTGGGAAAGTCCCTGGGTGCAAAATTGGTTTTCTCAATCGAAAATGGCAAGGCATAACCCATAGTCCTTTAGCCCTTAAAGAAAACCACACATGGTTCTGACCACAAGGGGACCACCAACACTGTGCAAGTCACCAGAAGTGGAAAGCTCATGTGATCATCTAAAGAGTCATTAGAGGAGGTAATATAGGCCTGTCGGCATTGCCTGCTCACTTCCTCCGCGCCTCCGCCACTTATAGAGGTCATTGCTAATGCTACAGGTGTGTGCAGTATTCAGGACGCTCTAATCGGGGTTTAATCATCCTCAACCAAACCGAAATTTGGTTTCTGATAGTATTTCATACTGCTCTGATAATGTACATGTGAGTAATCAGGGTGGAAAAAGTCCCGAGAAATCACACTTAAGTGAAAGTATACTGTAGATAATGTGACAAAATCTTACTCCATTACAAGTGGAAGGATCCAAACCAAAAAAGGGAGACAAGTGACAGTCAAAAAGTTGTTACTTTCAAATGTATGTGAAGAAAATTTAACAAGGAAAACAAGGTTCATGTAAATCTAACTTTGACAGGTCTCAAACTGTTGAAGATTTGAAAACATCATTCAACTTCTGGAAGCTTGCATTATTTACCATTAGCTAGAATTGAACTTGCTGCCTAGTCAATTATGTTGACTATTGACGCTAGTCTAACCTGGCCTAAAGAAAACAGGCTAACTTAGATAAATATAGCCAGTTAATGTTAGTAAATATAACAAAACTTACCACTGTATGCTTTTTCAAATTAGATGCAATCCATACCTCTAGGGAGGCAAAGGACGTACATGATTTTATACAAATATTTGCTTCCTCCAGCATACGAAAACATTTTACTGAGGTAGGACCAGGGTGGTCATCCTCAGTTTCAGCACTGCGTTATGGTGGCTTATCCATCTTCAAACACACACAGGTAGCTATGGTGCTAACTACATTGTTCAGAATGAGGTCAGTTATCACAATTCTTGATAGTTTTTTTCCCAACCCTGATAAACTTGATTGGTTTCTAAACTGAAATAATTGGATGCTAATCCCATTGGATTGATGCAATATATATGCAGTATATAGTCATTGGCTGGATAAGGGAAGAAGAGATATTCAGGATTTGTAATACTTTAAGGTCTAAATAAAAATGAAAGAAGTAAAACATTGTATTGTATTAGGGCACTTAAACATTAACACATAACGAGTATGCATGTGTGTATACATACATCCAGATGTATACTCTTTCTAGCCATATGTGTGTCTCTTTCTGCTATGTGATCACCTTTAATATAGCCCTCTAATATGTACCTCATAGTGACTCACACTGCTTTATGCTTTATGGTTATCTGCAGTGATGGCTCTACAAGGATTTTCAAAGGGTACCAGGGATTTGTGGCATGATGGTGCATTGTGTTTGTACCCGAGGCTGTATGTAGTCTGATACCTTTAAGGTCTGCATATGTGCAGTGCATTACGCTATATATGCAACCACCAAACACTGAAGCAACAGATATGGCTTCAGGAGAGAGGACTGGTAATAGAATTGTTAGTATTGGCAAATTATTGGGTTACAAAAAGAATAAAACACTTTGGGGCTTGCTTATCTAACTTGTACGCTTTGTTTGTGCATTCGTTTCTTTTCTGATCTTGTTAATACATGTATTGCGGTTATATTATTTTTAATATGAAGTTCAATCCAATATATGTTAATTGCTCTTTTTTGGGGTTGCTTAGAAAGGCTACTATTTCTATCCATAATCAATCACCTCCACCAAAAGCTCTGTAGGTCAGATGTCATGTGATGTGTCTTCCAATGTCTTGTGATTGATTGTGGGCCAATTGAATCATGGGCCAATCCATGAAGAATGGATTTTTTTTTTTTGTAAGTATTTTGGCCATTTTAGGTGTTTCATTTGCATCATGTGTTAGGGACCTGGCATGATTTGGTTGTGAAGACCCATGGAGAAGTTAGAGCTGTCAAATCTTGATGCAAATACATCTAATCTCAATGGCCACATGTTCACAAGTCATGGAGCTGTAGCTGCTGGAAAGGGAGATTTCCCAGAATAACCTATGGATGGTGGAATGGTCCAGGCGTGCACACACCAGGAGTCCATGACAGAGCAACTTCTTTGCAGACTGTCATAATTATAGGTGTTAGTGGGCCTCCATGGTAAAAGGAGTTCATTCCAAATTTAACCTGTCATAATTATGAGCATGTGGTGCAGTGCACTCAGAAAAAAACAAGGTACTAAACTGTAACTTTCAGGGTACTAACACTTGCCAATAGGGTGGTACCCTCAAGTGTACATCTTAGCTTTATTTATCTGGGAAATTGACTGTAGTATACATTTAAACTTCATTTAAGGTTCACATTTAGACATTTATACCACAGTGCTGTTGAATTCTGGATTCTGATTGGTTAGGACATATTATACGTTATAATTTTTATAGTAACAGCTCATTTACAGTGATTTGTATGTCACATGCTCCACACTACTATCATACTCTAAGGCTGATACTAAATTTATTTTAAATTCATTTACAATGGAAAATGTGCTGTTAATTAGGAAAATTTACAGTATAATCGTTGATGTGGTGAAGTTAACTGTGAGTGGAAAATATGTATATTTGACATTTATGGAAAGAATATCCAGAGTCAACACTTTTAATGGTCAGTAAGTTTTCTGCACACAGGAAAGTCTTCAGGACAGAGGACTTTGCTGTAGTATAACAGGAATAAAACACTTCAGGATGTATTGTTATAGGAAAACAATGAACTTAAGGGTGGTAACAGTAATTCCACTTTGATTTAGGCCACATTACACCACCACATTGTTGATTATTTTCCTATAACAGCACACCTCAAATATTTTATTTCTTATATAACTACCACTCTTGTGCCTTTGGGTATATTTATATTGTTTTTACCTTGACTGTCCAGAAGGATGAGCTAATTATGTCTTTTAAAATCTAGTGCAGTTCATTTGTAAATTTAGCTCTATGGGATGCCATAATAAAAAGAGCCATCAAATTTTTGTCGCTTGGTTGACCTCCAGTTACATGACACAGGAAGCACATGCTTTAGCAGTTAATGGCCCAGTGTTCTTCTCTCTGACAGTAATGGTAACGAGTGTTTCATACACAAGCTCTCACATTCCAAGAGAATGGAAAGTGGTCATGGTATTCTCCGTAGTTATGACATATCTAATGAGGTCCAGTCATGTGTTTATGAATGCCTTCACGAAATGAGGAAGATATCCAGTAGTCCTTTAGAACTAGTGTCTGCAACCCCCAATTTCCACTTCAATAGCTCTGAACACCTAACGACTTCTGAGTGTGGTGACTTATGTGAAGTGAGGGAGTGGATGTGTTGGTGGCGGCGTTGTACTGCTTGGGATCAACAACCTCTAAATCAGTGCCTCCAGCACTCGGACCACACTGAATTTCCCTCTGTTCTGTTCCCTGCCTCTGTCTTTTCTTATCCACGCTTTTGATTCTTCAGGCTGATATTTTTTTACTCTTTATGCTCTCTTTCTCTCTTTCTTCCTGTCAGCCTGGGTCTTTTATGACTGGGTGTCTGTCTTTCTGTCTGTGGTTCCTTGCTAATGTATAGCAAATTTCCAAAAAGTCAGCAGACAAAAAAGACTTGTGTGTTTGCCTCGACTACTATTATACTAAGTTCTACAGCAAGTTGACATAATAAAACAAACACCAAAGATTATAACAAAAAAAAAAAAAAAGCCTCCTGCATATTACCATAATAAACACCTCAAAAGAGTACTCCAACATAAGTTACCATAGTTATTACAAGGCGGTCATTTTTGCCATTCTGTATAATAATGTGTGATATGGTGACATTTTCTGTGAAGAGACGTTTATCTAGCATTTTAGGAAGGAGTCTCCAGTGGCAGTGCTTTGACAGAGTTAAAGCTTGAAGTAACTTTTCTGTACCTGTAACTCCAACATGAGAAAGGTTTCAGGATGGAGGTCTTTGTGGTTTTTTTCAGTAACATGAAAAACATGAAAATTTCTTTGTCTTATTAACTTAATTTAAAAAGAGAGGCTGGTGAGGGAAGAACTATTTATAGCTGCTATAAAGTAAGTGATAGCATGAACTAACTTGTCTATGTAATAATAAGTGTAACTATAAATGCACAAAAAGTACAAACTGTCATTCTTTAGTACATTAACAAATATTAACATTGGCAAATTGCTGTGTAATAAGAGGAACATCACACTTCAGTATGTGCTGTTATAGGAAAATGATCAACTCTGGGGTGGTAGCAGTAACTCATCACACCACCCCATTATTGATTATTTTACTGTAACAGCACATCCCATTGTGTTTTATTCCTAGCTATTACACCCTCTCTTTCTGGAAACACATTTCTTTCTTTTCCTTTTTTTTTCATCCCTTCCACATTTCAATATTTGTATAAAAATTAAATATTTGTATAAAACATGGTGAACACATACCCCTCCTCTCTCACCACTTCTTCTTGGGTGGAAAGCAAAGCCACCCAGAAATCTTTCTCACTCCTCCACCATCTCCACCACCTCCTCTTCACCCACTGGTAGAGGCAAATGACTTGCCTCAGGTTATGCAAGTGAGTCCGAAAGAACCCTTAACAGTTAAATGTGACATTTGACTCCTCAACCTGCCCACACTCCCGTATTTTCATTTCAGCACCGCATTGTGAAAGTGTCACTACAAGGCAGAGGGGCTGATGATGGTGCTGGAGTTTACCCTCGAGGCAGAACTGGAGTAGTGTGTTGAAGAACTATAGAGCTCTTTACAGGAAGTGTAGACTTCATCAGCAAGTCCAAACCACATATCTCAGGAGACACCACCGAACCATGTCTTTGCAGGCCATAAGGGGTATTCAAGGGTATTCATCATTGAGGCGTTTTTTCCCCCCTATGCACCTTTCATCATCTACCAATCTCTCTCTGTAGACCACAGAGAACCTGCAGCTGCTCTATAAGAGGACTAGAGGATCAACTAATGTTGAACAAACCACATCATTTATGTCTATTTCATGCCTGGCCTCCCAAACCTCATTCTGATCACATGATGCTCTGCTCTGCATCCTGAAAGCTAGCACAGTACTAGCCCACAGATGGATGTCTTTTTTCCTTCTTCCTCCCCTCTACCTCCTTCTCCTCCTACACTGTAATTATTTGTAAATGGTTCCAGTAGGTCCAACACAGTGACCCAGAGCAGACCCTTAGACTTAAAGCCCATATGTGAGTGAAAATTGCAGTGAGGCATCATTAGGCTTCTGCATCATACACTGCTAATGAGTAGGAGGAGAAGAGAAGGACCATGTGAGTGGTGTGCTGTGGGCACCAGTGGCGTTGATGGTGGTCCTTCCCCGTGATCCTAGCAGTTCCCTGTGTTCGACCCATCTGTTCCCACTCGGGCCTGCTTGGCTCTCTTTCAGCAATTGAGGGCTTCTACAGCCTTCTGGTGTCCAAAACAGTGGGACATTTTACTAGAGCTGGCCCAACACTCTGCCAAAGTACTCACGGCAAATATATCAGTGGCAAGACGCAATGCAAGCAAGGCAATATAGACACCAATGATTGATGACTGGACCACATGGCTGGGTGCATTAACCTGACAGTCGATTGATGCAAGTGTCAGTGGCTAAGAATAATTATGCGAAGACACTGGCTAATGTAACTTTAACATCGCAGAATAGGTCTGCAAGCTATCAGTCATTTTAAAAGCAAAAGTTGTATGCATTACACTGAAAATAACTGCCGGAGTAAGTAGAGTCCAGTTTTTTTTTTCAGATAGGAAGGTTGATTCAATTGGTAATTCCGGAGTTATACTTGACATGTTATTACAGCTACACAAGCACCATTGATCTTATACTCACTTGTGTACCTTTAGCACAACTAGAGGATTAGAAGCTGTCCACTCTGTCCACTAGGGGCAGAGTTGAAACATATCATGCCAGCGTTGGAAAATCTTCATTGATCGCTTCCTATAATTTGGAAGATTTTGGTAGTTGAGAAATTTATGATAAAGCATATTTTGAAAAACAAACAAACAAACAAAACAGCAGAAATAGCAGCACTGACACCAACATAGATGGTACATCACATCATTAAACCAATATCATTGTGACGATGGGGAGTATAATTTGCTTATTGTACAGATTGCTGTCAGGGTCATTATAAGCCATCAATTAAGGCCCCTGAGCCACCAAGTGGACATGTACCATGTTTACAAAAATATAATGTTGTAATAATGTTGTAATAATATTTTGCTGGTAAGGGATGGTGAGCCTACTGCTGTTACCATGGTTCAAACTTTCACAGGGCGCCTTGTGCCTTGTGTTATACAACTTGACCTGTATGACTGTCAGTGGGATGTTGGCCGACCCAAGCAGGATGTCATGTAAGGACCCCAAAGTTTCAAAAACTTCCCTGCTTGCCATCTACATTGTTATTACACCATGCACATGTTATGTTAATTGTTTTGGCATGTGCACTCCAACACGCCAAATGAGTGCTGGATGCACTAAGCAGCCATCTTGTGTATGCCTACTTAAAAGCAAGTAGAAAACTGTCCTGTTACACATACCATATTTTAAACCAGATATTGACTGAGTACAACCAATCTGAAGAATGGTATTACATTTTTTTTAAGAAATATAATTTGACAAAACATTCTTACAAGCTACAAAGCAGTCACATCTCAGATGTTTCCCAGGCTCCTGATATGGCAACAGTATATTTCACTTCAAAGTATGAGTTCTTAATGCTGTGATATCAGTTTGAAACTAGGAAATTTTAAGGAAATATTAGGAAACGTGAACTATGATGCTTATAGGAAGGCCAAAGAGGAGGTATATGGAGGTAATAAATGAGGAGATGAAGCTAGTGGGTGCAAGTGTTGAGGATGCNGATGCTTATACCCCAGATATTATGCTCATGAATGACTATGTGGTTATTTGTCTGCACACACTGTTCAAAGTAGACAGTCAACAACAAATCTAAGTGCTGAAAAACAGTACATGTCCAGGAGGAAGTAGCATATGTAAGTGTGGTGTGCATGCTACACTTGTTCTCTTCCCCACATCTTCATATGCAAGCTTATAGCTTTGCAAGCACTTTTACTTTTATTGTCCCAGGAAACTGTCTTATGTCTCGTTCTGTAACAACTCTTTCCTTTTTGTCTATATATCATTTTCTTTCACTTTCTTTCTTAAATCCACAATCAAAAGTGAAAGCTTCCTTTTGTCTTTGACCTGATTAAGTACAATGACTCATATCTAACAGGACCGACTTCCCATGCCAGGATGTTTTTGTTGCAGTTTTCTCTCTCCTTAAGGGAAAGGTACAGTAGGTCTAACAGAAACTACAATGCATTGGCTGCACTGTGTATTTTGTTCCCTCGCCACCCTGCATGAAATATAACCTGCGGGTCACGCTACTTCTGCTACTTCTGATCTAGTCTTTGAAGGGTGTTTTCTTGTTTTTCTGATGCCACACAGATAATACTGTGATAATAGTGGCCTAAAAGCAAGTGCCTGTAAACTTGTCTGTGTGTTCATGCCCTCTGGTTCAACTTGCCGGCACTTTTGGCTTTGAATTCCTGCACTTCCAAAGAGTTGTGGGTCTTTTTTCTCATATCCTTTTACCAACATCCACCAGTTAGTCATGTACATATGGGTGTTAGTCAGCTCGGGGACATACACTCTCATTAGTGTCAGGGGAATGCAGGTGCCAGAGTGGTCACATGCTCACATGCAGACATATACATTACTACTCCCTAACACACAGGTTCCCAACCCTGATCTTGGAGTACCCCCCCCCTGTCCTGTGCATTTTAGTGATTTTCCTGTTCTTAATGTACCTGATTTTAATAATCAGCTAATTAACAGCACTTCCTGAATTGAAGTAGGTGTGTTAGAGTATGGAAACACTAAAATGTGCAGTACAGGGAGGATTCTAGGACCAGGGTCGGGAACCTGTACCCTAATGAACAGGCAAATAAACCCATGTATATGTGCACATGCAAGACTGCATGTATCAAACCAAGTCCCTCTTTCTTTTTACAGACAAACATCATCTCATCATGCCTTTCAAAGCCCCACAACCATGCTTCATTTGGACAAGAAATTAAGTAGTGCCTATTATCATAAACACACTCCACATTCGGCTGCTTTTGTGTGGGAAAACCCATTTTCTAAATATTTCACAGGACAAAATATAAATCACCAGAGTGCAAAAACCCAAGTTTATCTTCGCCTAATTGCAATGATACAGCCACAGAGATGTGTGTTGATTGCGGTCCTCTCTGCGTTTGCATTCCAGATGCTGATAGTGTAGAGAGGACCACCAAAGACTCGAAGCACACTTTATTGACTTAAGCTGAATAAAGAGTCTGATAAAGAGCTTCCCTCTCTTGGCCATTCATCAACGGGGCGGATGGAGACGGCTGTCTCTGTGTGCTCAGTGTGAAACAGTTACTGCCTCCAGGACCTGTCTGCTTACAGAGCAACAACGACTCACTAAACACTGACTCAGTATACACTGATTCACTCAACATAAATGTACTAGATACACATTAACTGAACACGGACATGAACTCATTGAGCATAGTGTATTCTAAGGATTGGTAAGGCAATTGGTGAAAATCTAAAAAAACTCAGAAAGTCTTATTTCGACAAGCAGATTTCATGATTAAATGAAGTCAGTATGCTGGTTCAGAGCAACAAGGGCACACAACATTCACATTTGCTAAACAGCAAACATTCTACTGTTTACACACACAGATGTAAAGGGTAAATCTTGCCAGCATGGTTCATTCTTCGCTTCTTTCCATTGCTATTGTTTGCTATGATCTATTACCCACATGATGTAGATGATGTACCACCCATGAGCAAGATTTCAAACAGATTCAGCAAATACAAAAGATTCACTGCATACAGAGTCACTCTGCGCTTATACAATGTGCACTGATATGTTGCACATTGATGACTGGACCAGTGTTCACTACACAGGGATTCACTGAATATAGACTCAATGCACAAGGATTTGCTAAATATAGAGTCAGTGCACAGTGTTTACCTGACTACAGACTCACTGAACAGGGATGCGCTGAACACAGACTCAGTGTACAGAGATTCACTGAACACAGACTCGGTGCACAAACATTTACTGAATATAGACTCATTGTACTGTGATTTCCTGACTATAGACTCACTGAATAGGGATTCACTGAACATACACTTAGTGCACAGAGATTCACTGAACATAGACTCACTGTATTGTGATTACCTGACTATAGACTCACTGAACAAGGATTCACTGAACACAGAATCAGTGGACAGAGATTCACTGGATATAGTCTCACTGTACTGTGATTCCCTGACTATAGACTCACTGAGAAATGATTTACTGAACACAAACTCAGTACACAGAGATTCACTGAACACAGACTTAGTGCACAGTGATTCACTGAATATATACCCACTGTACTGTGATTCCCTGACTATAGACTCACTGAACAAGGATATACTGAATACAGACTCAGTGCACAGAGATTCACGGAATATAGTCTCACTGTACTGTGATTCCGTGACTATAGACTCACTGAACAATGATTTACTGAACACAAACTCAGTGCACAGAGATTCACTGAACACAGACTTAGTGCACAGAGATTCACTGAATATAGACTCACTGTACTGTGATTCCCTGACTATAGACTGAATGAACAAGGATTCATTGAACACAGAATCAGTGCAGAGAGATTCACTGAATATAGTCTCACTATACTGTGATTCCATGACTATAGACTCACTGAACAAGGATTCATTGAACACAGACTCAGTACACAGAGATTCACTGAATATAGACTCACTCTACTGTGATTCCCTGACTATAGACTTACTGAAAAAGGATTCACTGAACACGGAATCAACGCACAGAGATTCACTGAACACAGACTCAGTGCACAGAGATTCACTGAATATAGTCTCACTGTAATGTTATTCCCTGACTATAGACTCACTGAGCAATGATTTACTGAACACAAACTCAGTGCACAGAGATTCACTGAACACAAACTCAGTCCACAGAGATTCACTGAATATAGACTCACTGTACTGTGATTCCTTGACTACAGACTCACTGAACAGGGATGCGCTGAACACAGACTCACTGTACAGAGATTCACTGAACACAGACTCGGTGCACAAACATTTACTGAATATAGACTCATGTACTGTGATTCCCTGACTATAGACTCACTGAACAGGGATTCACTGAACACAAACTCAGTCCACAGAGATTCACTGAATATAGACTCACTGTACTGTGATTCCTTGACTACAGA
>CM074947.1:4500089-4530809 GCA_037577455.1 Pangasius macronema
ATTCACTGAATATAGTCTCACTGTACTGTGATTCCCTGACTATAGACTCACTGAGCAATGATTTACTGAACACAGATTCAGTGCACAGAGATTCATTGAACACAGACTCATTGTACTGTGATTCCATTACTATAGATTCACTGAACGAGGATACACTGAACACAAACTCAGTGCACAGAGATTCACTGAATATAGCCTCACTGTACTGTAATTCCCTGACTGTAGACGCACTGAACAATGATTTACTGAACACCAACTCAGTGCACAGAGATTCACTGAACACAGACTCAGTGCACAGGGATTCACTAAATATAGACTTACTGCACAGGGATTTATGAAATATAGTGTCACTGCGCAGGGGTACAATCAAAATAGTCTTACTGCACAGGGATTCACTCAGTGCACACCGAATCACTGTCTACATACTTATTGTAGACTTTCTACACATTACACTGAGTCACAATACACAGATTCATTACTGTACTTGGCGATAGACATAATGCAAATGGATTGTGCAGAGGAAGTCTTTTTAATGTACTGTTTTAATGTACTGTATATATGGATTCACTGTTAAACTCAATAAACATAGAGGTGCTACACAAGGCTCCAATGCTAACTAACTGAATGCACACAATTTCATATCCATAAGAAAATGAAAAAAGGACAGAATATAAAGGAGAATGCAAAAATATGTAATTTTTAGAAGTGGAGTTACCAGAGATACATGTTATCAGAGGTGGGAAGTGACAAAATACAATGACCTTTTCTACTTATGTAAGTCTGTAATTTTAAGTGTCTATGCCTTACTTGAGTTTTACTTTTACCTCAGACTTTTGAATTTGATTTCCTATATTTCAAAATAATTCTACTTTCTACTCACTACATCTTCAAACATCTCAACATTTTATAATTTGATTTTATTTTTAGCATCAGACAGCTTCAAAGAGTCAATGTAAAGTTTAGACTTGATAAGAATTTGAAAGATTTGACACTGCTACATACACTTGGTGGCTAGCTATTAGCATTCAGCTACTTTGTATGCTAGTTATCATGCTAGCTATGTAAACTGTCTCATCCTTATTTCAATCGGAACCAGTGAACCACTTTTTCCGTAATTAAATGGTAAATAAGTCCAAATACTTAGATGAATAATTGGACTTGTAATTGACAAAAGAATTTGGATACTTTTACCACCTCAAGCTGACATCATCTAATGCGAATTTCTTTACAGAACTGCTATCCCAGTCTAGCTTCAGCAACGTCAGGCTGGCTCTTGCTCTAGGAGAAGCTTGTTTATCAGGATTGAAGATATGTGTATTTAAAAATCTTGCAATTGGCAAAGGTTCCAATCTCAGAATGAGTATCACATTTATGGATACACGCTTTATTTGCTCCCACACTAAGGTGCTGTGCGTTTGTGTGTGAGCTAAGCTACAACTCTGCATGTTTTGCATTAGAAGCCTAATTGAAAAGAGACATTACGTCCAGCCTGGCCAAGTCAAAATGGACCTGGTCTGACGTGGAGACCAAGCATCATAAATCACTGGCGCATACAGCAGGACTCTCAACGGCATTTTAGCACTTGTCTTTCCTTCGGGACGGCTTCTTTTTTCTGTCCCTCTTAACCTGTGGTTTCCATGCTCCTTTGAGGCTGAGCTGACTGCCAAATATGAGCACTTTACTGACTCCAAATATTTGCATGGTCAATTGGGCAGTGTACTGTTGCGGTTGCGGCCCCACGAGTCACATCTAAACACCCTTGAGGGAAACGACTAAATTGAGAATACAACACGTCTCCTCCCGAGAAAAACGAGTCGGTACGACCAAAGTGGTAGATCGTAGATCTTTCTCCTGCAAATCAACCACTACACTGCCTGATTCTCCTAAATTTTCCTCTCAAAGAAAATTCCACATTGTCTTTAGGGCACCATGCTTGTGTTTGTGTGAGAAAAATGGAGTCTGTTTTCCATGAAAAGAGACTTTTCACACTAACTGATGAGCCCCAGTTTGTGGACAATATCCTTCCTTCCATTATCATCCTCCTATAGTGTACATTTGTAGAAAATAAGAGTTTGTCCTGTTGTTTTGTATATAGATCAGTTGTCATCCAAAAACTTTAGTGGTAACAAACTGACCATTTAAATACATTTTTTACAATTTAAAATTGTCTTATTTGTAAGTGTGAAATGCAGACATATTTTATTTGATAATGGTTTTGCATCATTGTAATTAAGTGGCCATCTGGAAAGGCAGTGTGATGAGGCAGGACACAAGAGTGTAAACTCAGCATTTGCTTTATTAGTGAAAATCCAAAAAAAAAATCAAAGTCTGTAGCCAGGGTCAAAAACAGTTGAGGGTCAAAAGCCAGACGTACAATTAAAAGCAAAGAGACAGGTAAGGTTTGAACTTAATGAGACAAGTGCATGATACGAGACAAAAAACAAGAAGTCATTAATAACCAAACTAATCAAGGCGAAACACAGAACAGGTGAACACAACGGAGTAAACCAAAGACAGGACCAAAACCAAAACATGGTCAAACAAACAAAAGCACATGGAGTGAACTCAAAAGGACAAGAGAGCAGCACTCACTGTGTTGTCAGACACTGGATGGGGGGATAAGGGTTTTGACTGTAAAGAATGTTTTCCTGAGCCAAAATATAATTAGACTTTTTGTGCATATCTTTAAAAGTTCATTTAAAGATTCCATTCTAGTTGCACTGAAAGACATCTATCTAATATATATATATATTATTCCATGTACAAGTCAATTATAAGCAAATCCATCTTCTTAAGAGGCTTTATAAGAACTTAAAATGGCATGACACATGGATTTAAATTTTCTCTAAACATCACATCACTTACTATATTAAAAAGTAAATGGATTGTGTAGGAATGTCATGAGTATAAAGGATAAAACATAACCGAAATAAAAAAATTTGTTTTTGTAAACCAAAATTGTCATACAAAATATAATTTTTGAACTATAGCAATATCCTTGTCATGTATAAAATTTACATAGTTACATTAAAACATATTTACTCAGTCATACAAACAAAATTATTATTATTTTTTTAAAATCTAAAGCAATTTGGCACAAAAAAAGTGATCTATTTGACCAGAATAACAATTGGGAGTGGCAAAGTACAGAAAGAAACACACTGAGCATTACTTTGCAATGTGAGCGTGGAACTCTAGCCTTTATATACTGTGTGTAGTTGATTGTGTTCAGGAGTGTGTGATTACAAATCAGGTGAATTTGAACGTGACAAAGTCTGTGGGTGTTGGGAAGTGTAGTCCATGGTGTGCTCTGGGAAATGGGGTTTCTTATCATTTCCAGTGTTGACCTAACACACTGATAATGACAGATAGCCTAGAGAGCAACAGGAATCAGGATAATGATTCATGTAAAATTAAAGTAAAACTCTCAAGTAATTTGGAGGTAATTGACCTCTTATATTTTGCCTAAAATATATTTAAAAATCTTAATTTGACTGTCCATGAATGTAGCTAGTATGCATGAAAGAGTTAATTTATCATGTAATAAATAAAACATTAAAATAATAAATATGACCATGCAAAATATATGGCTTTATTCCTGCTTTTATTTATAACCTAGAGCCATTTTCCAGCCATGAGAATCTATGAGAAACATTTACAGATATATTTCAGAAAAAAATAATATTTCTATCTTGTTTTAGTGAAATATATATTTATGTTTTTTTTTTAAAGTAGAGATGTTGGTCAAAATTAGATTTACTTTCATGGGTATTTGCAAGAATTCAGCCACAGTGACATTCAGTGAGTTTTCTCAAAACGCCCCATAAACATACAGGTGGAACTTTATATAGTATTCAAACTATATAGATCTATATTAGATTATAGCATCTGTCTGCAAGTTACACACATGGTTCAAAAGCATA
Organism: Pangasius macronema; assembly: GCA_037577455.1. NCBI lineage: Eukaryota > Metazoa > Chordata > Actinopteri > Siluriformes > Pangasiidae > Pangasius > Pangasius macronema. Next base: position 4,504,013 of record CM074947.1, read on the forward strand.
TTGTAAATAACAGTGTAAACTGGACATAATGTAATAACGACGTGAACCATATTTCCTTATGGAGAGGTGGATAGGTCCTGTAGATCATGTGACACTAAACAGGCATGCAATATAAACCTACACACATTTTGATTTTACTTTGATTTAAGCTGCTATTTAGAGATTTATCTGATTTAGGGAAGTGTTATAGTTATACAGTTTTGAATGATCAGTAAGATGTTACAATGTTCTGGTACGATATTCTGTACCAGATTGTACCAATATTGTACCAGATCCAATGACTGTGTGTTTATGTGTGTGTGTGTGTGTGTGTGTGTGTGTGTGTGTGTGTGTGTGACACACACATCAAATATAGGCCTACTATGCATCGTGGTCCAAGGGTATGATGTGACAAAAAGAACGAAATGTGAAGCATTTTATGAGTCGGCTGTATGGAAATGCCTGTGATGATAGCATGTTATCAGTATTACTGATAGCATGACTGCACATCGATGTCCTGGCTGCAGCCGGCTTCAGCGTGTGAGGTCTTGAGTGTACTGGCCGGTAGGTCTCAGTTTGAGTCATCTTGAGTTCTGCAGAGATGTCTGGATCTGGTGCAGTTTCACTGAGGAATCTGACAAAACTAAAACCCAGCTTTGTTTGTGGAATATTTTGCCTCTCCTTCATAAGCAGTGCAGTTATTAGTGAAATTATTTGTTTAATGCAACGGCAAAGTTGGACAAATCCTGCCAAAGTGCTGTGAAAGATTTGCTTAGGCATTTTAGAAATCTGCATGAAAGAAATGTGACACGCATTTGAACAAAACAAAAGATGAAATCAAACGGGAATCCTTAGGGGGTTCTTGGCTTTCAGAAGAGGATTAAGCCTAAGCATTTCTGGACAATAAGAAATCTGAACAATAAGTACAAAAACTAGCAATGTAACACCCTTTGTTATTAAGTAAGAAATAAAACATAATTGGGCATGCTGTTAGAGTAAAATAATCAATGATGGGGTGGTTTGATGACACAAAGCGGAGTTACTGTTACCGCCCGGAAGTTGATTATTTTCTTATAACAGCACATACTGAAGTTTTATTGCCCTTACAGCACAGCAACTTGTCAATTATTTGTTAAAAGGTAGTATGTAAACTAAGTAAATATCAACATAAATTTCAACATCTTACAGTGGTTTTTTCAATACAGGTATCATGTGGTATCTGGCACCAAGACATTAGCACAAGAGCCAAGGGAAAGTGGTAGCTCAGTGGTTGGGACGTTGGACTACTGATTGGAAGGTCATGAGTTTGATCTCCAGCACTGCCAAGCTGCCACTGTTGGGTCCTTGAGCAAGGCCCTTAACCATCTTGACGAGTCAACATATTTATTCTATTTACATTCAACGAGACCTATTCCCGCAGACGGTTTACGATATTTACATTATCCTTAAACTGTATCCTGTAAGTTACGAGGTGGGGCCTCTATGGATGGGACTTCTATGTCCAGCACATCCCATAGATGCTCCATCAGATTGAGATCTGGGGAATTTGGAGGCCAAGTCAACACCTTGAACTCTTTGGCATGTTCCTCAAACCATTCTTTAAAAACGTTTGCAGTGTCGCAGGGCACATTATCCTGCTGAAAGACTTAATTGACTCACTGCCATTAGAGAATACAATTACCATGAAGGGGTGTGCTTGGTCTGCAACAAGTAGGTGGTATGTGTCAAAGTAACATCCACATGAATGCCAGGACCCAAGTTTCTCAGAAGAATATTGCCCAGAGCATAACCTCCACTGTCTTGTCTTCTTCCCATAGTGCATCCTGATGCCATCTCTTACTCAGGTAAGTGATGCACACGCACCCAGCCGTCTACATGATGTAAAAGAAAATGTGATTCATCAGACCAGGCCACCTTCTTCCATTGCTCCATGGTCCAGTTCTGATGCTAACGTGCCCATTGTAGGAGCTTTCAGCTGTGGACATGGGTCAGCATGGGCACTCCGACTGGTCTGCGGCTATGCAGCCCCATACACAGCAAGCTGCGATGCACTGTGTGTTCTGTCACATTCTATCATAGCCAGCATGAACTTTTTCAGCAATTTGTGCTGCAGTAGATCTTCTATGGGATCAGACCAGACAGGCTAGCCTTTGCTCCCCTTGTATATCAGTGAGCCTTGGGCGCCCGTGGCCCTGTTGCTGGTTCACTGGTTGTCCTTCCTTGTACCACTTTTGGTAGGTACTAACCACTGCATACCAGGAGCACCTCACAAAACCTGCAAGTCTTGCAGTCAGTACTAGTGTCAAAGCTGCTGTTATAGAAAATTAGTCAATTAAGTTTCTGAATCTAGCCATGGGGGTCACAATCCAGTGACTTCTGTGCCGGTCCCAAGCCCGGATAAATAGAGAGGGTTGCGTCNGAAGATAGGGATAGGTGGAGAGTGATGATTCGCTGTGGCGACCCCTGAAGGGAAAAGCCGAAAGAAGAAGAAGAGTCAATTAATTTTCTGGCTGATTGGAATAAAGAATTCAACAGTGCTGTGGTACAAGGCTCTTTGGTGTAATGCGTGATGTCTACATTGTGATCTATTTGATTTAATATACGTAGTTTGATTAGCAGCACTGAATGACCTAAAATCAATGGTTTCACCACTAGTTGAAATGGATAAAGCTTGTTGATCCCAAAGACCTATTCAGAATTTATATTACCTGGAAATAAACACTGCTTATTATATGATCCTAGGACTGCTTGCCCACTGGCAAGGCTTACAAACACACTTTAGCATGGCAGTGTGTGTTTGCTCACATTGTAGAGGTTGCATGTCAAACCTGAAACACTGTTTAGGCCTGATTGAAATTCAGTTTGCACTCCATTATCATTTCAAGTGGCTTGGGCTGCTAGCTGCTAAGTGCTTAATGATACAAGGATGCTCAAGTCCTGAGTTTGGAATATCGTTTTCCACACTGACCACAAATAGGCGGAACAGTATACAGATAATTGTTTAGCGAGTTGTTTGGACTATCATTGTGTCACATCATCTGGAAGTAAATATTTATCAGTGCAGAGAAGGACTTGTGGGAATGGGTGAGTCTGAATGTCTGGTCTTGAATGGCTGAAGTCTTGTGATGGGCCAGCGCCGGAGCTGCCGTTGACCCTGTTTACCATTAAGAGGGCTACAAGACTGATAGGAGTGTTATTGACCCAGGGGCCATGCGTGGCATGTTTGGGATCTGCTGAGCATATCCCGGGGTTAATCTATACAAAGAAGCCAATTATAGCCACTGAAGGTCAAACAATATAATCCATCACAGCAAGGACGACGGCATGCATGGGTAAACAGGGATGGGACAGCTTCTGGACCGGGTGTAAACCAGCCAACCTGGGCATGCCAAGGGTCAGCGCCAATGTTTAATTGTCTCACTGGAGGTGGTGGGGTTGTATGTATTGCTTGAGCAGGGCAAGCCAATGAATGATTGTTTGTTCTTCCCCTCTACATGCACCCCTCTGTTTATTTGAACATGAATCATATGCCTAACTGACTTTATCTCCGCTGTCTGTGTTTCACACTGAAAGCTGATGTCTGAGACGATGCATTGCTCCATGCTTGCATTTGCATTTAATGATCTAGTAACTAGTTTGTGGGTTTAAATCCTTAAACTGACACAGTGCTACTTTAAGGCAAAGATATGCTTGGATTGGATGATTTGTCACATTTTAACTCCAGACAAACATCAGGAAAGACAGCTTTGGGCTTTCTTGTTTCTTGGTAATGTGCTTTTTTTGCTTTATGAACTTATTAAAAGAAAACGAAAGGCTCTTGAGGGAATGATAGCTGCTATAATGCAAGTGATAACAGGAACTAATTTGTTTTGTGGACGTTCCACAACATTACATGTAACTATAAGTAGATAAAATGTAAGCTGCATCAAACTCTAATGGATGTGCTGTTTTTAAAAATATCTTCAACTTTTGGAGGTAACACTAACCTTCACTTCTCATTGGGCTACATCAGCCTGTCATTGATTTTTTTTCCTATAACAGCATGCCCCCAGGGGTTTCAACTTGATTGATAAAATTGGCTGCCAAATAAAGAAATACAATGAGATACAATAAAAAAGAAATCAGTGGAAGCAAGAAATAGGGAACGTGATACATTTAGAATTGAAACGCCTTCCAGAATAGTCTTCACATAATCATGAATAATCATATGATCACATATTAGTCACATAATCACCTGTGAAATACATGATCACATTTAATCTATATGTGATTCTCCTGCGAGGGATGAATAAACGAAAGGGGAGAGTGGAAGAGAGAGGCAGAGGGAGTGACAGTGAGCTTCAGTGTGTCAGCACCAGGGTGATGGGGGTCACTAACAGGCCGTACACAGTGGCTCTGAGAGTTCAGCTTCTCCATGGACCACCGTGCTGGTGTTCTTTCCCCTCATCCTCCCTGGCTCATCCATCAGACTTTCCAGCTCTTTTTCACACACACGGCTGGAATTATCTCACCAATTAGAGCCTTCATGGCCTACTGTTTCAAAACAGAGAAACTAACAAGGTCTCTAACGAGCATGGACAAGCAGCACAGCTCTTCTTGACTGTGCAGCTTGTACAGTGTTTAATTGCCTCAACGTGCCAATCTCTTTGGTTTTCGAGGCATAGTTTGGGATTTCTCTTTATAAACCCGTTTTATTTTTCACTTATTCATAGTTCCAAGAAATATAAACGACACAACCAGTTGTGCTTTGTTCACATTCCTCAGACCTCAAACACGTATTTGTGGTGTTACATGCATTTATTTCACAGTGCTGTCGAATTCTCAAATCTGTTTGGTCAGAAGGAGAGGATTAATTTTCTAAAGCAGCGGCTCTGACAGTAGTTCGTATTGTTTCTATAGTAGCAGGGACTTGTATAGTGGACCCTCTCCGTAATCTAAGCCTGATTTTAAATCAGTTGTTTTTAATAAAGAAAATATATAATCACTTATATGGTAAAGCCTTCTGTAAGGACATGTTTATTCAACATTTATGGAAGGAGCCTCCAGTGTCAGTGCTTTGATAACAGACAATAGGTTTTCTGCCACTGGAAAGACTTCCAGGTGTTTGGTAAGATAACAAGCTGGCTTTTTTTTGTCTTATTAACTTAAAGAGTGAGAAAAAAGAGAAACTGGTGAGGGAATGACTGTTTATAGATGATAAAAATAATGTACAGTAAGTGATAACTGGAACTCATTTGGTTCACAGATGTTCCACTTTATTAAATGTAACAATAAATGGATAAAGAAATATGATGTTTCATTCATTAATAAAAAAATGTAATTGTTGGCAAATTGCTGTGGTATAAAAGGAATAATACACTTCATAACATGCTATTATTGGAAAATAATCACCTTTGGGGTCATAATTATTTTCCTATAGCTACACAAGCATTATGAATCAACACACAGGCACACACACTGAATATTTCTTTCTCTGTATTGCTGTTTTTCAAGCAATACTCAGAAGTAGGACTCAGTAATGGCAAGAGTGTTTCCCCCTTTCTCAGTTGTCTGAAACACTCTACTTCAGTTCAAGGTCTCGTTGCCCACCCAAAGAGGTTATAGGCCTTCCTTCCCAACTGCATCCTCTCTCTCTCCTAAGTGGGTGGTCCAACAGGGTACAGCTTAGGCACAGGTGGGGCATTGTAGGGGTGCTCACAAATATGGCCCCCCCACCAACAACCCCTCCTCCCCACACACCGATACACACACATACACACAGACAGAAACACCATGCATTTCCATGTGGAAAGGTGGACCAGGTTTTCAAGAAATCTTCATCAGACCGTTAAAGCACTGAAGGTACACAGTGGAACAACATTAAAAAAACCTGCACACACACACACACACACACACACACACACACACACACACACACACACACACACACACACCATGTACCACATAAAAATACGTTTCTCCATCTATAGTCATTGTCTTAGATAACTCACCATTTCAGTGTCACCACTACAATAAATTGGAGTCGACTGTAACAACAACACACGTTAATCAACAAAGCCCAAATTGGCTTTTTAAAAAGTGGAAAAGCCAAATTCCAATGCCCCGGCCTCTGTAAATAATTACAGTTATGCTGAATACGTTGTCCAAAGTTTACAGGGCAGGTTCACTGCACCCTATCTGTTGTTTGGAAGTCACGGAACCACCAGCAAGATGTTGACATATGGTGGATCTGGTGCAGTGCACAAGGCATGAACAAGCCTTGAGCATAATAAACAGAAGCATAAAGAGAGATCTGTGCAACACAGAAAGCACCCCCCCTCAACCTTTCCCACCAGTCTTGTCTCTACACAAGATAGTAGACCACCAGGGTTTGCTTCCAAATGTCTTTTTGATTGGATTGTCTTTTCGATTGAGTTAGCTGTGTAAACAGCTGCAACATCTTGTTTTGTTAGTTGTGTGGTACTCATTTTCGAGGAAATAGTCTGAAAAATGTTCATGCACCTAATTAGCTATGAATGATAGATAGTCAGAACAACAAGGCTATGCTATCTTGCCTAATGTCCTTCAGGCTCAGTACATGCATCACTAATTATGGAGTAAATATGGTACTTTGTTCTGTGCACTATGTTCCAATGAAAGTGGCTACCTAGATAGACAGCATATGAAGCAGCTTTTGTGTGCTCCCCAGATAAAAGCTATTCTTGTTTTGATGTAGCTGATTTTTAGCAAATCTGAGGGCAGAATCACATGTATCCATTAATCCAGTATTTCATGAGCTTTATTTCTGATCACAGTTGCCAAGGCTCAGTATAATTCCATCCCTACTACTTCTCTAAAACCATACAGAAAGACCTGAGACTAGTCTGAAATGTTAGGATTTCAAAAAGGGAGACAAAATTCTACTTTTTCACATTATTCTAATTTTCTCAGTCTTTGCATTGGAAACAAGTTCACTGTGGTGCACACGCATTTCTGATCTGCAATATCTGCAAATTATCATCTGATATCGATATTATCCACTCTGTAATCCCCCTTTCCCTCTCTTTGAAATCTTTTGATATATCTTTGAAATATATCTTACAATGGAAATGGTTCTGTACATCATAGAAACTCTGTCTGCACTTACACATTCCCTTTGTTTGCCATAGCTTATGTTTGCAGAAATTGATTAGAATGAATTCCAATTATTTGATTTAAAAAAAAGATATTGGCGGCTGCCAAAAAAAAAAAAGCCACTGGAAGACTTGTCCAGCCTGGTTCCAATCCTGGACCCGGGCAGCCCTGGTTCTGACCAAGGAGCATGTTTATAAATGCAAGTTTACCTTCACCCTAGGAAACGACAAATCACTCGTGGTGCTTGTTGTTTGTGTCATTTGGTAGGAACTAAGGTTGTCAGTTGGGATAAATGCTTATGGGAAACAAGTTCTCTCCTCATAATAGCTGGAGGACTAATAGAAGTCTCAAGTGTTGTAATGCATTATTTTATATTTTATGATTAAATTAATGTGTCAATATTGGTTGGAAATAAAGCACTTTTTTGTGCATCAGTACATATATTCTTTTTATCACAAACCTGCCTGTAATATACAGTAGCATACAGTTCCTTTTTAAAGCACCCTGTTGTTGTTTTGGATAGGAACAAAGCAACAACTGGCATTGGGACCATCAAGCTATCAAGTAGTGGTAAATAATTGAATCTAATAGCTACCCCATCCAGAGTGTTCCCCACCTTATGCTCTGAGTCCCCTGGCATAGGCCCCAGGCTACCCCGCAAACCTGTGTAGGATAAGTGGTATGGAAAATTGATGGATGGATAGAATCTAATAGCATGAACTTGCATTAAGTGTTACGAATGGTTATCGATTTGACCACCTTTTATTTCATATATAGTTTCTTAGTGGACCCTATTAAATAACAATAAAAATAAATCCTTTTGAAACCAATTTTGAGTTACATTTTGAGATACACATTGCAACTCATATTCATATTTAAGTACATATTGCATCCTGGTGGTGCGTGGCAGTGCCGCCTCATAGCTCCAGGGCATCCTGTTAGATCCTAAACTTGGTTTACTGTATGAGTGGACTTTTGCATGTTCTCTGGATTTCTCTAGGTTCTCTAGATTCTCCCACCTTCCAAAAAACATGCTGGTAGGTGGACTGTCTTAGTATGTGTGCATGGTGTCCTGCAATGGACTGCCATCTCATCCAGGGTGTATTCCCACCTCAAGCCCAGTGTTTCTGGATCAACTGTAACCCTGATCAGAATAAAGCAGTTAATGAAGATGAATGCATGATTTGTGTACTCATGATTCTTCCTCTAAAATGCTCTGATGCTCTGATGAAGTACAGACAGTTTGCCAACTCTGAATTTTGGGTCATGACTGTCACATTCTCCAGATTACAGGGGTCATGCACTTGATAATCCACTTCACAATGAGAACTAAAAACATGAACCTACATCAACACACACAGCCCGAAAGCATTCAGACCAGGGTTTAAAACACCTCCCGCCTATAAACCCTTTGAAACCTCAACATTCTATAAGCAAGAACAAGGGGCTCCAGTTTTCTTTTCCTTCTTCTCTGAGCTGTGTTGTGGGCCACCTGTGGGGTTTCACCGTCGGGGATCGGCAGTTCGCACTTGACACCGATACCATCTCTAAATAATGGCCCTCTCCTGCTTCAATCAAAGCCACAGACTCAGTAAGCACGAGAGAGGGGTGGGGTGCAGGCACCTAACACCGGCCTTGGAGTGAAGAAGGCCAAAGGTCATTGTAAAAGGTTTGGCCCCTTGGGTCAAGAGGCGCTATGGCCTCTTCTAATGGCGAGGATAGGATTACTTCTACTCTCCCTCTCTTCCACAATCCACCTCTGGCTGTTTCTTGTGTATTTCTTGTGTTCTTGTGTGTGTGTGTGTGTGTGTGTGTGTGTGTGTGTGTGTAGGGGAGGGCAGCAGGTAAATAGAGAGTGCAGAAGTGTCAGAAAGTGAGCAGGTCCTGGTTAAAAGAAAAGTAAAATTGTAAAATGTAGTAAAATTAAGTAAATGCATAACAGCACAAAAATAACACCAAGCATGCTGTGACTAAAACGTACTGAAAGTGCAAAATATCCGCTAACAATTTTTACATCACGACAACACTGATGACCTGATCAACCTTCTGAGTGTAAAATCACCAAGATATGATTCTGGTTACATCCAGTTCATAAAAAAGAGGCTGCAAAAGTTGGTAATACAGCACCTCAAACTTAGCAATGACTAATTTCTTCTTCAGAAAAATGTGCATGACTTCCAATCATTACTACAAGCATATGTGTGTCCCAGAAAAAACAAGCAGAAACATTTCTGTGAACAATGTTGAGTTGGATTAGATTTTATTCTTGACTGGTGAAATATGGGGTGGTAAACTAATTTGCTTATTGATTAAAATGTCATCACATTACTGCAGAGTTCTTGAATCTGATTGATCAGAAGGTGTTTAATAATAAATTTCTAACATTAGATCTGCTTGCAAGGCAAATCACAGGTTTATATTAATACACTCATTCTAATACATTATCGTTTCTATATCGTTGAACATCTGCCATTCATCCAGACTTGGCGGATAAATGTCGGACGTTCAACATACATGAAAAAACAAAACAACAACAATAAAAGTGTGTTATGATTGCTATATGGAAGCTTTCTGTAACGACACGTTTATTTAACATTTATGGAAGGAGTCTCCAGTGTTAGCACTTTGTAACAGTAAATTTTCAGGTCAGGAGAACCTGAAAAAAACCAGGACAGGTTTTTTTTTTGTTCAACTTTCTGGTTATTTGGTAACATGGTAACATAGCTGCTATAACATAAGTGATAACAGGAATTGATTTGTCTTGTGGAAGTTCCACACAACTACATGTAACTGGAATAAATGGATAAAAGGTATGATGTGTTGTTCTTTGAAAAAATAAATTATTTTTATCATTGACAAATTGCCAATAAGTGGACCACTAACTACCGGACATCCTGTCATGGGAAAATAATCAACTTTGGGGTGGTAATAGTAACTCCACTTACACATCATTTGTGGCCATATCACATCATTTTATTACCAATACATCCAATCACTTATTATTAATAAAATGTGCCTTATTCTTTTTATAAGGTTTATTCAAATTGGTATCAGTGACTGGCTGATCCCTATAATAGACAATGCAGGTTGTTAATACTTTGTAGTATTGTAAATTTATAACTATAAACATATTGAAACTAACTCCTGTAGTCTTGCATTGATATTTGCTAGCTTTCCCAGCAACATCATTCATCTTTTGACTAAGAAAACAGACCGCTGCTTTTTGAGAGATGCAGTTAGCTTGATTTACTATCTGTCAATAGCTGACATGTACACTGGCCATACTTTTGACCATAACTGATTTCATGGTGCATTTGAATATTAAATTCTTTGGAAACAGCCACTTGCTGGGAGCAAATTAAACAAATGCTTTTGTGGTTTATTTCACTGAAGAAATATTCCTTTGTCCATTTCTCCTAAAACTGTCAGCATTCAGGAACCACCTTACATTTTGTAGATATTTCTCAGTTTGTTGCACAATACTAGTCTGTAGATAGACATTAGTATGTATGTAGTACTGAGCTTCAGGAGCAGGGCTAAATAATGGCAAGAAACTAAAAATTCTGCCAGATTTGCAGAAATTTTGGCAATTAATTACCAAGCATGTTTACTCTCAGTGAGCTGGAAAAAAAATAATAAAAGCATAATAAAAGTGCAGTATGTGATAAATTTTCCAGTAATTCAGCTCAGCTGTTGCAGCTCATGAGCTACCATTGGCATAACTAACTCTTCTTCCCTTTATAGGCTGCTGTAGAACACAATGTGTATAGGTGTGGAGGAAGGCTTGGGAGGCAGCTGGAATTTCAGCAGAGCTCCGGGCTCAGTTTTATTTCTGCACAGCTTTTCAGTGCACTTTCAAAAACTAAAAAAAGCAGAAATGCAAAAGAAGGGCTGTTACTACCTTGCAGATTTCACTTTGCTCAAGGTTAAGATGATGCTCCCTGTTTGGGTGTAAGTGTATTTGTGTGTTGCAAGCACTGCCAGCTATGCAACTTTCTCTTCTCACTCTCTCTCTCTCTCTCTCTCTCTCTCTCTCTCCGGCTTATGGCAGTCATGGTAAGCACAAACAAACACACATAAGTTGGCTGGCAGTAATGGGACACAGGTGAGAATCATCACACATTATCTTCCGGTTCAACCTGCCTCCTCTCCATCTGCAGCTGACACTTGGCCATATCCCCAATGCCACATACCCCCACTGCCTGACTGAGGCTGGGGAGCTATCCAGCCTGTAGCCACCTTGGTGGGACAGGTAATCAGCCACTACCATCCGTACCCCCAGCCTGTGGACCACCTCCATGTGATTGATGTGCAATCTGCCTCACCCCCTTTTTGGTCTTGGGTCTCAGGCAGAACGCTATCGCTGCTGTCTTTGAAATTTGAAACGCCCCTACCCATGGCCTAAATGGAAGCCCAGATAACATACAGTACTTCCAAAAGGGCACCTCCAGTTCCAGGAGCCACAGTCTCCAGAGCCACAGGAACCACCTCTCTCCATGGTTTAAGGAGATTGAGGTGATATATTTGTAGTGCATTGCCTCTATCCATTTGTCTGACCTCATAGTCAACGTCTCCAAACTGCCATGTGACCTCAAAGGGCCTTTCAAACTTTTGAGAGTAATTTAGAGATTGATGTGGGAAGTAGTACAAGCATCTTAACTCCTCGTGTGAATTCCTGTAGCCAAGCTCCCGTGTTTCTGGGCCTGAAGCAAATTCCACTGTGTTAGGTGACTCAAGGTGTGGAGTTTTGTTCTCAGGTCTAGAACATACTGAATTATGTTTTTTGCTGATAAGCAGTCCTTTCTCCCAATTTTATTTTAATGACATCTAAGACATAAAGCAGAAAAATTAGTTCATGCTTTTGTTACCTCTAGGTTGGATTATTGTAATGCCTTACTGTCTGGAAGTTCCAGTAGGTGCATAAACAAGCTCCAGTTAATCCAGAATGCAGCAGCGAGAGTCCTTACTAGAACCAGAAGATATGACCACAACACCCCTATCTTATCCATACTGAATTGGCTCCCAATTAAATTTTGTATTGATTATAAAATACTACTATTGACCTATAACCCACAAAATGATCTTGCACCTCAGTACCTGAGTGAACTTTTGGTCTTTTATGATCTGTCACACCTACTTCGATCAATGGGTGCAGGATATTTGTTGGTACCTTGAATAGTGAAGGCTAGAGCAAGGGGTAGAGCTTTCTCTTACAAAGCCCCAAGGTTATGGAACAGCCTAGTGTTCTGGGTTAGGCTGAAAACATATTTAGTCAAGCCTTGTGTGTATAGTTTTTTCGTAGGTAAAGGAGCAGATCTGGAGACGTGGGATGTTCGGATGCTGTCAAACCCGGTTCACTCAGGTTTGTTGAGATTGGAGGGGCTGGCCTCTTTATGTCCCAGGACACCCTCAGGTCTGGACCTTCTGGCTCTCCCTTTTATTTATGCTGTCATAGCTAGTCTTGCCGGAGTCCCTGCTTACACTCTGAAATCAAAATACATTGTCCTTAACCATTACAGGACAAAAGCTTACCTAACAATCTCTCTCTCTCTCTCTCTCTCTCTCTCTCTCTCTCTCTATCTGTCTCTCTGTCTCTCTCTTTCTCTGTCAAGCGACACATGTTTCTCCTGAGATACCAGTGATCCTGACCCCTTCTGCTCTCTGCATTTGCCTGATCCATCCTGATGCCCTACTTCTGTCTGGAGTTCTCATTGGTTGGATCATCGCTTCATTGCTGCTGCTGGGGCTGGCCCCACATGGACGGACATCCATCAGATCATTGGGATTGCTGAGGATGGTGCCACTTGGGGGCCGTGGAGATGGCTTGGGGATCTCACATGATGGCTTGGGACTGTGATTGCTGTGGTGGCTTTGGGGCTGCGGTTTCCACGAGCAGTTTTGTACTCAGTTTTTTACCATTTTTAAAAGAGCTATACAAACAAAATTGATTTGGAGTGAACAATCTATACCATGCGCAATTAGTTCTTCCCTTTTTTAATAGCTAGTCTTATTTGTCTACTGTATGGATTTGCTTTGGATTGCTTTCTTTAATGTAATTAAAATGAGATGAGTTTAAAAAAAATTCATTAAATTTGTGTTATTAAAATAATGTGATTTATTCTTGACAACATAATCCGTGTATAAAGTCACAATAACTATAATGCTCTAATTATTCAGTTTTAAGATGATCAGTCAAGGTTCACAATAGTGTGTGTCCTTACACATACATTTCCACAAACTCAGGAGCTTGTGTAGGATAGAAAAGTTTTTCCCAATTAACTGGATTTTCATCACTACCACATTTATTGTAAAAGTGTAAATGATCTTGTGAACTTGTGAATCTTGGAATTTGTGAATAAATTTGTTAGATCCAGTTTGAATAAATGAGGCCCAATATCTGGAAGTCTATACAGAAGATGACAACTAGTAGATAAATCAGGAACTATAATCATTATTTTCCCCGTATTTGACTCATCAGTGCATCAGTTGGTCCATATTGTCTGCACCCCTGTATTAAAGCAAAGTTGACCAGTCTGAAAAGATCCATAATTGCACATATACCTTACAGTTTATATATATTTTAATTATAAGTTAGTTCTGGGCTGACAAAGAAGTTTAAACCACATCACATAATCCTTGTGTTTAAAAGACTCCTCCTTTTTTTTTTGTTCTTGTGCAACAAAAAAAGTGTAAATCAGCCAGCGTGTTGCTAATTTGGTTGGGAGTAAGTCATTTTTTTTCCATTTGCACTTTTAAAACTAACACGTACCTCTGGGTGAAGTGGACATGTACCACAGCAGTGGTGTTTCTAAATGTACATCGATCCAAAATTACATGTTTTACTGCTCAGCAAGGTCCATTTTTAGCCCAGACCTCAAGTATAGCCCTAAAAGTCCCGGCTCATTTCTTACACCTTGATTTTGTGGATATTTACTATTCATGTCCTCACACTTTAATATAAATGGCAACTTCACCCAACACCACACTCACCAAAAATAGAGATTTAAAGGAAAAAATCCACCCGAGCAACTTGCATATTAATCTTTATAACTGATCGTCAATGTGATCTTCAATGATGTTCAAGATTTATTTTGTAATGACTTTTTTTAGTTTAAACATCTTTCATATTTTCCACACATTGGTTAATTCTTTTCTACATTGCCCACAATGCCATTTGATTATCTTCTGATAGTGGGGCCAGTGGGATTTAACCCTTGCTTCATCTGTACTTAAAGAGAGTGATTGATGCAGCAGTGATTTAATCCTTTAGCCTGTCCAGCTTTCTCACCTTCTCCTCTGTACATTCTGCTCAAATAGATCAGCTTCCAAAACATCTACTTCAATACTAATATTGCTGTCAACAGCAACCCTCGCACTCATCATCTGGTAGGTGAGTAATCGATTTCTCGATTAATATGACATTGAACATCACTGAAAAATGGCGAGTGATAAAAGAAGCCATTGTAGATGTAGTTGGCTGGCATCATGTGTCTCAGAGGAAACGTGTGCTAGCCTTCACCCTCCCTGGATGGTAGCTGTCGTATGATGGGCATGGCTGGTAGGTGGGAATTGGCAGAAAAATGGGGGAAAAGATCTCTGTGATCTAAGTTTTATTTTGGTGCTTTCAGGGTTCTAATCACAATGTAGATGATGTAGTATTTTTACTTTCATGCTGGCGTGAGCGAGTGTTCAGGTGTGAAGCTTGCAGGACAAACAAAGACCAGCATGGTGCTGCATAATGCATTTACAGAATCCTTAGTAACTGCCTGGTCAGGGTCACAGTGCTTAAATTAGGCTATTACGAAAATAGAGCCAATTAGAAAATAATGCAGGAGCGAGATAAAAAAGTGGTCTTGAACATGTATATATATCTCTATATATCTGAGGTTGAGGAACTATCAGTGTCAGAATTCACACACTATGCTAACAGTGCTGATATTTTTATTTTTTGAGTTTTTTTCAGTATTTTCCAGTGTTTCTGGGGCTGTAGTGGTAGCGTTCATATTTAATTAAAAACTCTGGATTAGGCCACACCCACATGGGGTTTAAATCTGAATACACATACAGACATTTGAAACATTAAACAGGACTACTGACTTAATGATTTGGTTCTAACAGCATTGATTTAATAACGACTTTATATTGATTTGAGGTGTATTGTATATTTTCTTTACTACCTTCTTTATCTGCCTTGTTAACAAATAATGCCTTCACTCACTGTCTTATTCCTCCAGGCAGAAGCAATCCGCCTCCTGTGACTTCTTCAATGGGCATTTTTGGATTTTCCCGAACTCAAAGACTTTCCCTCAGCTATTTCACTGCACGTTACGCTCCGCTGAAATAATAACCCATCGAGTGCACTTGTGAGGATGTTGGCTTAACACACACTCTCTTAATTGCATGTACAAAACCAGACCCTTTCACATGATTAACCACATACACTATATTTGCGAGGATGTTGAGTCAACATGCACTCTTAATTACACCCGTACAAGTCAACATACACTTTTAATTACACGTAGTCAAACAGACTTATTCATATGATTAAACAGATGTTTGAATGCTTCCTTGCTCATGCGGATGAGTGTTTGAGTTGAAGAGACGCTCTCTTTTTCACTGATACAGAACTTGATCTTGACATTAAATTCGGGTGATGTGTTCTTTCTCCGTCTCCCCTCAATATCTTTCGCTCAACATCTTTTCTGTATCTGGTCCCTATTTCCTTCTTGTTCTGTTTTTTTTCTTTGTTCTATTACTTTTTATATAACTACTCCTCTCTGTAACACACACACACACATTTTCAACACTCTGGTGTTTTGGTCTTCAGCTCCGAGTTAGGGAGAGGGAAAGGGAGGGGTGCGCGTGTGTGTGTGTGTGTGTGTGTGTGTGTGTGTGTGTGTGTGTGTGTGTGTGTGTGTGTAGACGGGAAGGCTCTGTGTGTATGTGTGCGTCCGTGCAGGGCTCGAGGCCTGTTCTCCTCTGCTGCTGCTGCTTCTGCTTCTTCTTGTGTGGTCTCGTGGTAGACTTTATGATTTATTCAGCTAAAGGCAGAGGAGCAAGACCCCCAGTGACCACAGAGAGAGCTCCGCACGTGGGTTTAATGATTTCACCACAAAAATGTCTGCTATGGCTGGGGCCACAAGAGGGAGGGAGACAGGGGATAGAGGGAGAGAGAAGAAGAAAGAGAAGGAGGGAGGGATTGGGAGAATCGGTACAAGTGCTCACGCTGATTCACGTCCACTCGCTCTCTGATGTGGGTTATCCAACAAGGCAATGTAGAGAAAACAGAGAAAGTGTCCTGACACCGGTGGGGACAAAATATACATGTCCATGCTCGACTTCCTGTTGGTGCCTGTGAAAGAGATAAACTTTCCTTCGGGCTTTTTATTTTTCAGCTCATTATATCTTTACTTGAAAAGAGGGTCTCGTTGTCAGGGTTAATGAACTCTCCAGAAGGAGGAAATATCACCAAGAAAGATGGAAAGTGCTGGAAAAATATAATTGTGTATTTTTTAAATTATATGAAGCAAGGAATAAAACACTTGTTATAACAAAATTAGCAACATTTTATGTTTGATTTAAAAAAAAATAATCCTATAACAGCACATCATGTGATTGTTTTATTCCTCGTATACTAAAATTTTCCAAAATTACAATTTATTTATTTACGACAAAAATTACAACACTTTATCCATTTATAGATATGTTTAATGTTGTGGAAGGTACATGAGAGAAGTTTGTTCTTGTTATCATTTACATTGTAGCATTCATTCTCTCATTAACCTCTCTTATTTTTCTCTCTTAAAGTTAATAAGACAAAAATGCAGCTCGTCATGTTACTGAGAAAGTGCAGGACTGAAACTGGAGACTCCTTCCATAAATCTCCTTACAGAAAGTTTAACCATATCAACAATTACAGATTTTTCTTTGTAAAATAACACCTTTTTTATCATTTTGTATTAATAGTCTGCTATAGAGGTTCTTGTGAATGATTTGTCACTATAGAAATGATAATGTATTAGAATAAGTGCATTAATATTAACCTGTGATTCGCATTACAGATGGATTTACTGTCAGAGCTGCTGTTATAGGAAATCAATCGACTTGTCGGAAAACTTAAAATTACAGCTTCACCTCTGACACTGGAGACTCCTTCCAAAAATGTGAAATAAATGTCTCCTTATGGAAAACCTCACCAATTATACATTTTGTTGTTACTACAGAATCTATTAGAGCGAGTACATTAATATAAACCTTTGATCTGGCTGTTGAAATGCTGCTGTTGTAGAAAATAATCAACACCTTCTGATTTGACTTAAAGGTCGAACATGAGAACTTGCCTTTACTTTACTTTACTCTACCTTTACACCTTCAAATGCATAAATATTATGAATATTTGCTTAGTGTCCAAACGGTAAAATTAGTTTTGACAGCTATGGTTAATTATTTGTGTTCAGTCAACATGAGTCAGCATCACACGTGCACAGTATAAAACACACACGTACATCAGTACATTGGATAAGACAATATGTCAAAGGCCAGTACTGGCTCCAGTGCTGATCTATTTCCCTATTGGTTATATCCCATTTGGCTCTTTCATCCTTTCCCTTACTTTGTCCCTTTCCTTTGTTGTTTTCTTCATTCTTGTTTCCTGTCTCTCTTTTTTAAGGCTCATCCAAACATGCCTCATCGTTGCATGTTGCACTTCAGAGGGAGGCTCTGTTTGGGCACGCGGTTTCATCCACCTTGGTGGTGGCGTTTTCATGCTAATTGCCCTGGACGAGTGACACACACACACACGCAAACACACACAGCGTGGCATCGACTTTACTTTTGGCCTCCTAAGACTGTCTGTGATCTTATGGAAAACTCTCGGACCTCCTCTGGAGATGAAGGAGATGAGGTTTTGAGGAGCACGCAGCCTCCGCTGTGCGCCTCTCTGCTAATGGGAGTGTGCTCTTAGCCAGCGCATGCTCTCGTCCGCTCGTTCATGAATTTTAGCCTGTCATCTTTTACGCTGCATTTCTTTGCTTTTATTTTCTGCTTGTTCTTTCTCTCCACCACTCTCCTCCAGGCGTTCTGTGAGTTATGACAAATGTTATTATACTCCCCTTTGGATTATTTTAGCACACACTGCTGAGTAAATCACAGTGTTTTCCTAAACCACGGGTCATTTGCCGACCCCATGTTTGAACAGCTGTAATGAACACTGTGCATTAATAACTTTTGGGTCGAGAGAGAGAGAGAGAGACAGGGAGAGAGAGGGAGAGACAGAGGATGAGGGGCTGTTATTATGTGTCTTTTAGAGCATATTTCTTTTAAAGATAAGCTGTGATTGAAATTCTCTTTAATTTATTCTGATATATGAAGAGTGTGTCATGTGACATACAGAAGGAGAAATGTCAGCTATTTTGGTGGTCATGCCTCCATTTTGAACCTCCTTTTTCCCCTACCAAATTAATTACAGGGAATTAGTGATAAGCATTTAAGCATTACTTGTGATATATTTCATAAATTGAATTTAAAAAGCAAGAAAAAAATCAGCCTGAGATATTCTAAGCCTCTCCAAATTCTGTTTTACCACAAACAGGAAAAGCCTATTTGTCTCATTTTGTCAATAACAGGTCTGTGTTCCTGGAGGCGGCTAAAGTTGGTGTGATTTTTAACCATGGTGCACAGTCCCAAATTATAACCCCCTTCATTTTAGTAATGAGTGGGTATTGCGGCCCACATGCTTTATAATTCGCAACTCAGGATAGGAATCAGTGCCATAGGTACAGCACACACTTGCCTGTAGGCACACTCTGACCATAGTGTAGAAATCCCTAATCATTATATCGGTAGAATAATGATAGAAGACACGTGGTGAGTTATAAATGGAGAAACTAAATGAAGGCCTCCACACACACAGAGGCAATTACAAGGGTTTGCTGAGTTTAGTTGGCCTCTGTTTCCATGGTCATGGTGCTGAATACAGGAACTGATGGCAGAGAATCTGTCTTTTTCCTATTACATAAAGCAGTTTGAATTACATGGTGTGAAAAAGCTTTCTACAGTGCTGTCAGAACTGCTTCCTCGTGTTATATAAAGCTGTTTTACCATCTAACAATGTTATGCCAGTGGCAAGAATGGCGTCTCTCTACTGCCATAGTGACATGGAAATAAATCCCAACTAAAAAAAATATTATCCCTAGTTTCTCACTTTCACCAAGTTGCCAATGTCTTACTAACACTGTACCGTATAGTCATACTCAAGGACATTTTATGAGTTTCACTAACAATACAGGTGCACTTTGTAGATACAATCACTAACTGGAGCTTGTTAAAATTTATCAGCCACCCCTAAATAGAAAAGGATCACCACAGGATCAGCCATTCATCTTCAGGAACTGCTTTATCCTGGTCAAGGTCAAGCTGGATACAGAGCCTATCATGGCAACACCAGGCATGATGCGGAAATACACCCTGGAAGGTAGTCCATTTCAAGGCATCATACACACATTCACACCTAGAGTAGTCAATCCACCAACCTGCATGTTTCTGGAAGTAAAACTGGAGAACTCATAGGAAACTCTTGCAAACATGGGGATGACATTCACAGAAACTCTGAGCAGACGGTAACCTGAGCTCAGGATTGAACCTGGGGACCTGGAGCTATGAGGACCACTGAGAAGCATGTCCACCATCCATAGGACCATCACTGATCAGATATTTTTTGCATTCTGGACTGTTCTCAGCTAAGCTATGACACTAACATGATGATGTCTATGGTGTTGGTAGGAACTGCCGGGGATTTTAAGCACTGGTGCTTTGATCATAGCCTGAACATGAAGATATCTAGCTATCAGCAGTGTTACAGTCAAAAACTGGCCACTAGTCACGTTCAGATGATGGTCAACACAAATTGTGCATGGAAAAAAATAAGCCATGTTCACTAATAGTGGTTTTCCACAGGACAGTTTGGTACGATATGTTATGGAAACATGCTAGAGGCAAAAAACTCACTGAGACAACATGAGGTAGAAACCTTGAGAGGAGCCAGGCTCAAAAGAGAACCCATCATCTTCTGGACTATACCGGATAGTGAGATTATAAATTTATGTATAGAATATACAGTTAAAGAAAACGCAAACAGTGAGATTGTATTGGAAAATTATTAGCAGATTGTGAATAAGTCCTGGGATGAGCACAGGACAGGCTTTATGATTACAACAGCAGTTCTTTAAATGAACAAGTCTACAGTATCCTGGTGAAATTATTCATTCTAAACTTATTTAAAAATATTTCTAAAACTACCTTGGCTAGTGAGAGTTGCTTTTCCAGCAGACAGTATGACACAGCAATCTTTAGTAGCGTCAGATAAAGTTTCCATCAAGTACAGTGGAAACCCTAGAACATTCTGTTTGGTCGACTGCTTTATGTGTGTTTATATAAACCAAACACTGAGTAAAAGGTAAATCAGACCATGAAGCATTAAAGCAACAACTCTATGGCTGTAACTTGCTACGAGGACACAGAGGTCCAGACCTCAGTATTTTCAGAAGCTTTTGTTTTGTTTACCTCCCACATAGCGTCTCCAGTTGTCAAATTTAATATGGAAACAGCAATGTCTTAATAATGTAGTGGCAAAGGGTAGTCTACTAGGTGGAAAAAACTTTCCAAGGCTATCCAATCTCTAGCAATCATCTCAGAGCAGCTGAGGAGGACACTTTAAGTGTGTAAATAGACTTAGTCATCCATTATGTTTAGGTATCACAGGATGATACACTTCCAGACTTCAAATTCCCGTTGACAGATGTGCATTGTACATCTGACACAATTGTTATTAGTTGCAATAATGTTTGCTGATGTGCTCTGTGTTAGTAGTTGCAGTAATGTTTGCTGATGTGCTCTGTCTTAGCTACAGGGTATACAGGACATTATGATAAGGTTAATATTTAATTAAAAACAAAAATTCCCATTTAGCCATTTTGGCATTAAATCCGAATACAAATACAGATAGTTGGAGGACTAAACAGTTACAGATACAGATGGTGTTGCTGTGTAGCTAGATTTTCAGGAGGGAAAAAAACATTTGCACGTTTCATGCAAAGACACACACATTTCAATTTACAACATGCCTTATAAATTAATACTTTATGCACCAATGCCCTGGAGTAAGAGCTGATAATCAGGCACCAATGGCCAAAAATAAATAAAACAGCTCATATGGTTTTTCTTTGCTGGTTTCTCAGTCACTTCTTCACCCTCAGAGTAGGAATTGGGTTACTATATAAATACAGGTAGAGCTAAGCTATGAGAGTTTATTTACTGTAGCAGTGTATAGTTTGTAAGTAGGTGAGAGTCAACGCATACTAATTATGTCTAAACAAGCCAAACCGGGCCAAGGTTTGAAATGATCACTGTATGTTTTTCTCTTCTCTGACACATTTGTTTCTGTGCCCCTCTCTTTCTCTCTCAGCCTGTCACGTGTCTGTCAGTTAAACTTGTTTCTTTCCCGTTATCGTCTTGTCAACACCTGCACCCTGCTCGGTCGTAATCTTTAATTAAATCGTGCATTTTTTTTTTTCTCCCAGTTGCTGTTCATTGGATGGGTGTCAGCGCTCTCAGCACCACTCATTCGGGACCCCATTCATTCCAGCGTCTGTCAGCATCCACTTCTAGGCTTCATGCACCTAGCGCCCACTCTGCCAGCACGGCTATGTGTAGCAGGAGCTATGTTATGCTAGTGGAATGTGCTAATCATGGTTAATCAAGCATCTACTTTTTCTCCAGGACTTGGCTGGGTTTGTGTTTTTTCCCACCGTCCTGTTGACGCTTGCGTCTTTAAGCGGCTCCCAGTCAAAGGTGGTTGGTTTGTTGTGTGCTGAGGGGTTTCCATTGGACAAGAGAGCAGGGAGGTTTCTTTGTAAACAGGATCCACCGCATGACGATTGTGTACTTTTCCATCCACAAGACAGTTCTGGCCATGATTAAATGGACAATCAATAAAAATGTGTGTATGTGTGTAGTGGTGCATGGGTGGTTGTGTCTGTGAGGGTGTGTGTGTATGGGTGATTGGCTGTGGGTGTGCATACGTGGGAGTGGGAGAGAGACGATACCCCCCCCCCCCCCAAGCGTGTGGTTAATCCTTGACTTTCTCTGGCTCCCAACTCAAAATGCTTTGTGATGGAAGGAAGTGAAAGGGAACAAAGGCCACCTCCTGCAAAATGAAGATGAATGGAAGAAGCCAATACCTTTTACCTCCGGAGGCCCTTACTCTAAGCAGCTGTGCTTCCAAGAACTCCTGATCTACTACATTTAGTAATCACAGCCAGGGTTCTTTCCCCCTTTTTTTAACCCCCATGATGTAGTGCATGTCAGCAGGAGGCCTGCTCGCTTCTGGCCTGGATCATACTCGCTCAGGAACACTGATGGAATATGACAAGCCTTATTATTTCTTTCTGCAATGTCTGTAATATAAAGATGCTTTGGGACTGTATCAGGTTACTCTGATTAAAGCTTATATCGGGATTGTACATGGCAGCACTGCTCCTCTAACCTACACTCAGAGCAAGTTTGATCAACCTTTCCTTTATCCCGGAACCCAAAAAGAGCTGTGTCTTCTGGAGACTTTAACAATTCTTTAATCTTATATCACAGTGCTGTTAAATTCTCAATTTTGATTGGCCAGAAGGTCTTGATTAATTTTCTATAACCGCAGCTCCATCTGCAAGGCAAATCACAGATTTATATTAACACACTCATTATCGGTTCTATAGTAAAAACGTAAACTGGAACATATAGAAGATGCTCCACATGAACAGATTAAAAAAACATGTCTATGGTGAGGCATTATTTAAGATTTATGGAAGGAGTCTCCAGTGTCAGCGCTTTGTAACAGTAAATCTTCTGCCACGGGAAAGTCTTCATGGGAATGACTGTTTGTAGCTGTTATAACAGGAACCAACTGTTTTGTGGACAAAGATAGATAGATAGATAGATAGATAGATAGATAGATAGATAGATAGATAGATAGATAGATAGAATCGTTGGCAAATTGCTGTATTATAAGAGGAATAAAACACTTCAAGACATGTTGGAATTGTTGTTCCTGTTGTTGATTATTTTTCTATAACAAAACACCCTGTCATGTTTCATTCCTTAGTAAAAAAAAAAAAAAAAACTTTCTGATCGCATAAGTGAACAATAAACAGTATGAAACATGTACTTTGAGTTGGCACTTTTTTTTGAAAACCTTCATTTTGCATGTATGCTACAAATAGCCTGAACCAAGCTTATGTGAATACAAGCAGGACTTTAGCTCAGTCTCCATCTACCCATTTCCTGTACTGCTTATCCTAAGCATGGTCATGGGGGAGCCTGGAGCCTATCCCAGCGGACTTGGGGAAGGGGACACCCTGGACAGGGTGCCAACCATTGCAGGGCTCAGTTGCACACTGTGGGCAATTTAGTGATGCCGGTCAGCCTACAATGCAACAGAGGAAACTGGAGTACCCAGAGGAAAACCTTGAAGCATGGGGAGAACATGAAAATTTCACGCACAGAGGGAGGAATCAAGCCCCCAATCCTGGAAAGGCGAGGCAAATGTGCTAACCACTAAGCCACCATGCCCCCACTAGCTCAAGCTCATGCTTGGAAATTAAGAACAGTCCACGTGACTCAATTCATATGAAAACTTATAAAGCTCAGGAATGAGGCAGGCTTGCGGTTCCCATCTTTTCACTTCATTTGCATGAAATTAAACAAAAAGTCAATCATTCTGCTCTTGCTCATTAATTTGTGAAATCAAGTTCCGTTTAAAATTTTATCAGCATTTTGGAGTGTGCTTGTGTTTGTAACGTCTTAGACTCAACAAATAGTCCAACTATTTAACACAAGGTATGAGTCTTTACCTCTAAATGACAACATTTGATGTTCTCAGCCCCCTACCCACCATTTCCTGTCAGTCAACATCTTATTGCAAATGGACAAAATGTACAAAAAAACTCTAATTACTGTATGTTATTCATTCATTCACTTTCAGTAAGCACGTTATCCTGGTTAGGGTCACAGTAGAGCCAGGGAACACTGGGTGTAAGGGGACGGGATGCCAGTCCATCACGGGGCACCATGCACACCTAAAGTAGGTCAAGTTACCACAGCCAATCCACTAACTGGCATGTTTCTCAGAAGTCGGTGGAAACCCACATAGACCACTTTTTGAGATGTGGTTTTCATAAGTTCGAACTTGGTCCTTAGACCCTCGACAGTCCACAATAATGATGGGTGACGGCCACTGTACTGCCCTGGATGTAATTGCAGTTAATAAAATAGCACAAAAGGTACAAAAATAAAAGAGAGGGGGAGGTCAGGTGCAGGTGAGGGGTGTGAAGTGTTGAGTTTCCTCCCGTTTTTAGGAGACTGTTTGCCTGATGGGCTGAGATTTACAGGTAGGTCATGGTGGACCACCTGGGCTGCTTATTTCCCCAGGGAGTGCACTCACACGCACACACACACACACACACACACACATACACACACACACACACACACACACACTCACACACACACACACTCATTCTGCTATATGGTGCTATAAAGGAAGTGGTAGCTCTGTGGTAAAGATTTCAGTGGACACAAAAGTACGAGTTCAAATGCCAAGACTGCTAATGTTTGGCCTTTAACCCTTTAAAGAATGAGTCGAAAAACGAATCTGACTTAAGACGGAGTGAATGTAACTTATTTTCGGAGAGGGTTTACTTTCCATGTAAATATAAATACGCATACAGTAGCTTTCTGTTGTTGTTTGGGGTGATAACATCACGCGTACACTTTTTGTACCTTTAGTATGAAATCTTTGACCTAGAAAGGTGCATATAATGTATATCATTTGCGTTAAAAAGTAATTACCGCCCACTTATTTACATTAAAACAGTTTGAAGGTGCACTATATCCACATTTCCTGGTGAAAGATACATATTAAAGGTGCAAAAGACAAACGTGTAGCGCTCCAGCGACAAAGGAATTCTTGTCACATCATGTCAAAGAAAACTTTCACATAGTGTATGTAACATGAGTTTACAGTAATCGGCAAACTTTAAAAGTCCAGCATGTGCAAATCCTTTGTTTGCCTCAGTTTCTTTCTGGCAGTAACACACACCACTCCCACCACCCTCACTCCCCTCCACTTTTCACTCCGCTCATTCGCTGACTCTTGTGTTGGGCTTGACCCCATAACGATCACCTGGACCCTGGCCACTAATGCGTGTGTGTTCTGGACGAGCATCTGTATGAGCATGACGAGTGGAGGAGGTGTGTTTTGGCTGCCGGGCTGCTTGACCTGTGCTATCTGCTATCTGCAGTCACAGATCATGAGCCTGCAGGCTTCATTCCCCGCATGTCTCCTCACGACAGCACTCCCAAAATACCCCCCCCTCCCTCCCCACGCGCTTTGGTCCACTGGGTGGTCAGCACATAATCACATGTCTGTTACCGTTAAAAGTTAGCCACAGTCTGTAATTTGTATGTGCCTATTGATTGTTGGAGGCCTAAACCATAACTATCTAACTTTTAACATTAAAGGGAAGCCAGTCAGCTACAGAGTGCATTGATTTCTATTTCTGTTCTAATCCTTAATGATTGTGACCACTGTGTTTTGGAAAAAAGGCAGTGAACACCCACTTTCCTGGCTCAGTACCAATCAAATTAGTTGAGTTTAAGTTGATTTTGAAGGTTCCACAATATGTAGTTCAAAACAATACACTGAAAATGGGGCGAGATTAGATTTTTATTTCTGTTTGCCGAACCCTGTTCAAGGTAATGACTTTCATTTACGTTATACTTTTCAACAAGTGCACAACAAGTTACGACTCTACTGTTGCGTTTGATCACGTGATATTCATAAAAACTACTCCAGTAACACTTAATATCTTAACTAACATTATTTGCTGTATTAGTTTACATTAACAAACTGTGAACTTCAGCTTTAAGTAAGGAATAAAACACTTCAGTATGTGCTGTTATAGGAAAACAAGTTAGTTCCTGTTACCACTTACGTTATAACAGCTATAAACAGTTGTTCACTCACTTCTCCTTTTCTCCATCTTAAAGTTAATATGACAAAAAACACAGAATTTCATGCAAACTGTGTTGAAAACTTACATTTACAGCTTTATATCTGACTGTTAAAAAGTGGTGACACTGGAGACTCCTTCCATAAATGTTAAATAATAATCTCCTTAGATAAAATTTAATAAAATAATAATAAAAATTCTCATTAGAATGAGTGCGTTAATATGAACTGTGATTCGTCTTGGAGCCAGAAATACCCTCAGATCTTATAGAAAATTAATCAACACCTTCTGACCAATCAGAACTGAGAATTCAGCTGAACTGAAATCATAAGTAATTTTAACAAAATAATCAAGTTAAGCCACTTCACCTGCAATGACTGTTTAATCCATTACTAAAGATAAGTCCATGTAAATTAGCAAAAATGTAATTACAACATGTTACTAAATGTTGGTAGTGTCTTGAATTCTGGTCTCCAGGAGTAAATATTGAAAAAAATATTGTTTCAGCCTCAGTTCTGAATTTGCCAGTTAAACAGAAACGTGATCATTAATACATTATTCATGTTGATGATTGTGGGACAGCTCATGTTGGACGTTTGGGGGACAAAGTTAGGGAGGCCAGATTAAGATGGTTTGGACATGTTCAGAGG
>CM074947.1:4546600-4561399 GCA_037577455.1 Pangasius macronema
GTTCTCTGTTGAGTCTGGTTCCTCTCAAGGTTTCTTCCTATCACCATCTCAGGGAGTTTTTCCTTGCCACCGTCGCCGTGCTTGCTCATCAGAGACGTCTCACACACACACTTCACTTTACTTTTGTTTGTGTGAAGCTGCTTTGAGACAATGACCTTTGTAAAAAAGTGCTATACAAATAAAAATGAATTGAAAAAAAAAGAATATAAAAGAATATAAAATGCCAGTGACAAAGACAATTTTAATAAATGTGATTAAAAATTGGTTCCATGGATATAAAAGTTCTGAGATGAAAACCCATGTTCTACTATACATCAACATCCATAAACTATTAACAACTTCTTGAGAATTTGTTCGTAGGCTTGTTCATGACAGTCACCTGCCAGACTGTTTGACAGTCTATAGATGGCAAGTTGAGAGCATATAGAGCGTCTAATATGAACTATACAAATAAACAGCTAAATTCTTTTCTAACTTCTGACAAATAAGGCAACTGATTTTGAAAGAGAAGTAAAGCAAGCTGTCTGTGTTAAGCTGAAACAAGGTCTGAACATATGAGGAAGTCTGCAGTACCATTTATCTATTTATAACGTTGGCTTTACCCTAAAGGGTCTAACTTCTAGATGGCCATGTGACTTTAGCATGACATCATTGATGTAAATCAAACAGGGAATAAACCAGCCAAGAATTCCAGATCTGTGCAAGACATGAAGCATGACGAAGAGCTGTGAAATATATTCAAATCCTGTTTCTTTCTATGAATTACCATAAAAGGAAATATCACCTTCCCCTGGTGACATAACATGGACTATAGATTTTCAGCTTGAGATGTGGAGAAGGTCACAGGAGAATTTTACCAACTGTTATTTATAATGTAGTTCCACAAACAGCATGTGAATCTGACTAAACCGATTTAATTTATTATATAACGTTAAGTGTCCTGGTGTGTATCAAATCAGAGTAGTTTGGATGTAACACCTAAGCCCTGCCTTTTCAGCTACATCTCCTGACTTAAGCTGCAGTGTGACGCACAAGCCCAGTCCTCTGTTTTGACATGGCGAGTTACACACAGTGATTCATGAAATCACTGTTAAATGTTACACTATAAAGAACCCATGTGCTTTCTTTCCCTTTTTGATATGTAACAATTAAATCTGACGTTTTCATGTCTTTTTATACTTTAAATAATCTTTAATCTTTAAATAATCTTTAAATAAGAAGTCATCTAGCATTCTATGGATTGTACACTCATTTACTGTGAACTTTTATTTATTTTATTTTTATAATAGCAGAAAATGAACAAACAAACAAATAATATCTGATTAAAAAAAAACTGAAACGCTTGTACTTTCTAATTCCACTAGGACTTATCAGGTAGGTGGGAGGGGTCTGGATTCTTGAGGATTTTGAGCCCCTAAAATTGGGCCAAAAAATTTGAGAACCCCACTCCTAAGCACATGCTTCCACACACACACACACACACACACACACACACACACACACACACACACACACACCAACAGGGCACAGAGCCTTTCTGAATTCCTAATCTGATCTATAGATTTCTATAGTTTTCTTAAGCAGTATGTTAAGTTGATGACTATGTTAAGTTCCGTTTTAACTAAATAAGGCAAATACTGCACATGGCTCATTCTATATTCAGCTCTAATTTGACCACATGACGTCCAGGAAGCGTCTGACATGCGAAAGTATGCATGTTCTATTTCAAATACTATCATGACAGCATTATTTCCCCGGATATAGGATATAAAGGTGCAAACATCAGCTTTGAAAGCTGAACAGTACAGAGCTGTTCTCGTTGCTGTAAACATATTCCCCAACCAAAATATACAGCTGTAAAAGTCGAGATCCTTTTACTTGCTTGTGCAAAACGTGCGATTAGCGCAAATTTTTGCATTCACACTAATTATTGTGAATTATTTTTTTCTAGTGATGTTCTTTATCATACTTAAATCATTAGCTTTAAAAATGACAAAAGGTTCGACTAAAAGTACGCAACTTCCTTTTTAACAAGTATTTGAGCAACCGCTCGAACATCCTGTGGAGGAGGCTTATTTCACGTTTTGTTGGCCACTTATTTCACACATTAGGCAGAGCACACACACACACACACACACACAAACATTCACACACACCAACACACACAAAATAGAGCCTGAGTTTGAACATTATGGAGAAAATGAGTGCTACCTTTTACATTCTTACAGTCCTGGGTATGTATATTAATTATTTTAAAGTAATAATGATTCTGTTCATGGTATAACTTGATGATTTGTCATAAATAATGGTGCAAGGTCATGTTTTGCTTAAAATACAAGAAGCTTAATTATGTAATTAGCCAATAATTAATATATATAGGCTACAGTTAGTATATAAACAATACATTTTTTTGCATATTTTGCAGTATTTTGTGTTTTCTCTGATCACTGCTTTTCATGTCACACAGGAGCCCTGTTGGTGCCAATATTTGCTAAGGGACTGGCCACAGATGCTCCTGATTTTAACACTAGTACAACCCCTGGATCAGTCTTCCAGACCCCGGAATCTGTTAATATGACTGGCTCAGTGAACGTGAGCAGGGAAACTGTTGATGATAACACGACCACAACCGAAAACTCAAGCACTCCTATACCACCAGAGGAAGGTAGCCGTTCGGTGACATTAACTGGTCATGAAAAAGATCGCATCTTCTTTATATATAAAAAAGAAATGAGGAAAAAATTTGGTTAGAAGTAAACTTCCTTTTTTCACACCCATTTGTGCAATGGTTTGGTTTACTTATCATTTAGTTAAAAATGGTACTAGTGTAATGGTTAAAGTATTGAAGACAGTCCACATCTGCCACTCTATTGGCACTTTAATCAGTTTAAAATCAAATTAATTAATTTTAAAAAAAAAACACTAATGCTTTTTTAAAAGTATAAAAAGTTCTATCAGTTTGTGCTAATATCGATACTGAGGTGTTTTTCACTGCCTTGTTTAACTATCGTCCAGAAAAGACCACACGGGATAGACCTTTTGATAGAACAACAAAGAAGCAGAAAGGTACAGATGATTACATTCATATCCACATTATGTACAAAGATGATATGTGATACTGTCTTCACCAACAACACCACGAGATTTTACAAAAGACCTAATTATTTAACAGACGTGCTCACACCTGGACCAAAGACCATCCCTACAACCGCAAAGAAAGTCCCCACAACCTGGAGCACACCAGCACCCACAGGTAGGCGAACATACATTCATTTAACCCTTGTGTGGTCTTAACATTATGTCTGCTCCCTTTGTCCTAAGGGTCAAAATGACCCGCCTTCACTGACCTCTTAAAATAGAGAGGCTTCATTGAATTTTAAACCCCTAATCTATTTTTCATGAAGAAACACTCGATCAGAAACGTTGTGAATATCTGGGTTTTCCCTCTTCACAGTGCAGAAAGACTGCATTTAAGCAGAGGACACCACTCTTTTTCTAGTGGCGAGTCATTTTTGACCCCTAAGACAACACGAGGGTTAATCAGGAAGTGAATAGCGATGTAGTATGTCATGACATTTATGGACATTACGTTTCAATTTATGATGCAAGACTGAAAACTGGTGTCATAGTGCCTAAGGAATAAAACACTTAGGATCACGCTGTAATAGGAAGATAATCAACGACAGGATGGTGCGTATATGGAGGTATATGGAGGAGGTATATGGAGGTAATAAATGAGGAGATGAAGCTAGTGGGTGCAAGTGTTGAGGATGCAGAAGATAGGGNCCCTGAAGGGAAAAGCAGAAAGAAGAAGAAGAAGAAGAAGAAGAAGAAGAAGAAGAAGAAGAAGAAGAAGAAGAAGATGGTGTGATGAGGGCTGACGTGAAGCAGACTTACTCCTGCCCTGAAGTTGTTTCGTTTCCTATAACGACACATCCTTGTTTTATTCCTATAACGACACAACGTGTTTTATTCCTCTTATACTACAGCAGTTGCACCATTTATATTATTATGCGATTAATAAGATCACATCATACTTTCTATTATCAGTTAATAGTTAAATTTAAAGTTGTGGAATGTTGTAATGTAGATTGTTACAAAGGCACACAGCTTGTTGCAAAGAGATGACACTGGAGCGTCCTTCCATAAATGTTTAATATATTTCTAAGCACATTTCACCTACTGTAGTCTATATGATATATTTACGTTTTAAGATTTAATTAGTCACACACTAGCTTTACAGCATTAGACTAAACACATCAAGCGTGCTTTGAAGCCTCATCTTAATGGCGTAGTAAGCTCTTGAATGTCCACTTCTTCTTCTTTTATTATTATTATTATTATTATTAGTAGTAGTAGTAGTAGTAGTAGTAGTAGTATTTACAGCATGTATGCTAAGAGACAAACATTTAAGGAAGAATGTGCTCCTGCCATAATTAAATTCTGCCCAATCTTTAAAAATGCTGCTCCATTATGCCTTGTTTGCAATATTAAAGCCTTTTGTGATCCTCAGTTTCATTTTAACTCTGTATTCTTTATATATATAATACAAATCCATGCTTCTTAAAGTTACAAATTGGTTGTAACATGTTTTATTTTCAGACTCTCCATCAGACAAGCCAGGTAAAGATCAACACTTTATTCAACACTCTATGGCACTTAAACACATGAACACTATATATATATATATATATATATATATGTGTGTGTGTGTGTGTGTGTGTGTGTGTGTGTGTGTGTGTGTGTGTGTGTGTGTGTGTGTACAGTGTATTCATATTTTTGTTGAAATGGTGTGATTTTTTTTCCCCTTTCTTTCAGTGTATATCATTGTCTTGCTCGTTGTCATTTTGAGTATCGCTGTTATTGTCATCATCATCTTCTGTGTTAAAGGTAATCGCAGGGTAAGAAACTTTTCAAAAACCACAATTTGGTGTTCATTACTATCTATTTCACTTCTTTTTAGTTACGCAGAACGTAGCAGCAGCACCAGATTATTCCCAAATAGCATGTTTTGATGATTTGTTTAGTCATGTGCACTTCTGGCATGATTTAATTCTTCGTTTGTTGTCGTAATACAGCCATTATGTGCTCGTATTAATATTCTTGTCTTTCAGAGGTTCTCTGTAGATATACATGGCAAAAATGAAGATGCTCAGATTCCACTTGCTTCTGTGGAGCCAGAATTGTGCGATAGCTCGCCTAAAGGTTCTACACACTGCATTACACACTATATCTTAAACCTCACACTTTAAATAACACCATACTGATATACATATGTTCACGTACAGACATGAAAACATTTACGGCTGTTGAGGAGTCTTCACCGACTGCCACCGGGGAGAAGACTGAAGAGGAAAAAGGTATTCATAATATATCACACTCTATATAGCGGCTTGGTTAGTAATGCAGCAAGATTTTAGAAACTAGGATGCTAAGGAATAAGACACGGACATGCTACTCTTTGTTAAACAGATGCACATCTTTAAAAGTTCTGTTAATTATTAGGCTTAAATTATGTGCCGCATTTGCCAGACAAGGCCCAGTGAAAGAGCAGTTACCATAAAACCAATAACAAATTGGGAACAAATGCATTAATACAAACCTGAGATTTGCCTTGTAGCCAGAATTACTTTCAGAGCTGCTGTTATGCACAATTAATTAACACCTTCTGACCAATTAAATTCAAGAATTTAACAGTGCTGTGGTATATACATCAATATCACTGCGCTAGAGGATGTAAACAATATTCATTTACATCTTTGCACATCTTAAACGTCTGCTTATACAGTAGTTCCTGTTATTTTTGCACCAGTGTGCTTCCTCTTTCCCCTAGGAAAACAGAAGGAAGTGAGTTAGCTCATCTATTCCGTCAATATTGCGTCATTGTATTAATTCATCTGAAGTGTGGTTAGACACAAATTCACTTCTGAGTCAGAATGATCATTTAGAATGAAAATCTCAATAATTACTTTGGATTTTAATCAAATTCAATTCAGTTTTATTAATATTGTACTTTTATCAATAAACACTGCCACAGAGTAGCTTTACAAAAATGAAATACAAACTAATGAACAAGCCAGAGGTGAAAGTGACCAAAAAAAAAATCCCTGAGACATGGGGAAGAAACCCTGAGACTCAAAAGGAAACCCATCCTCAGAAATTGGGATTATAAACCTTCCACAATTACATAACTACTGTATATATACAAGATGTCCCAAAAATCTCCATACATAGGGGACTATGTATTCCAGCAACACGTCGGTTAATCACTGGATGTTCACTTCTCCACTTCTCGGTTGGTCTGCAACACTTCCAGTCTTTTTTGAATGTGTTAATAAGTTTGGCAACAGTGTCATGCGTGATGTGCTTGCTATGTTTCCTGTTAAAGTCCATCGCAACCTTGCAACAGCTCTAGCCAGAGAATGAGTTCGATACTTTTCTTTTGTCAAAGGCATCCTTAAACAATACTGAGTCTGTTGAAAAGCGGTTCAGTATGAGCATCAGAGTCTTTATGATTACAGCAGCAGATACAAATCTACAGTATCCAAGTGAAATGATCCACTGAAGAATAGGTGGGTCTTCAGCATCAACAGTTTTTGGGAGGAGCAACCTTTAGGATATCTTTGAGGAACTATCCACATGCATCCACATAAATGAACAGTTCACTGTAGGAAAATAATTTCAATCATTCTCCACTTACCCCAAAGGTATTTGATCCTCTGAGATATATGTGGTATCTGACATTTACTTGCCTTTTTGGTTGCACTTGACGCCATGTAGAATTAGATTTATATCTGAAAGATTGCATTAGAATTAGCTGTACACTGTTCTCCTTAGCATCTACATATACATTAATATCTATTAAATTCACTATTCACTGTTAAGACTTGGGCAAAGAGTAGAGTTTTTTTTTTTTTTATCAAGGATCAGTTTATTTCAGAATAAAGCTCTAGAGCTTAGACTAAGGATTAGATAAGGCTCTAGATTAGTTTATTGTACAGAAAGGCGCTAACGCTTAATGAGTGTTTTGAAAGGAGGTTCAGTAGGAGCTGTCCTTGCTCTTACTTGGTCAGTTTATTGGACAGTAAAGGACTAGAAGTTAGAGTGAGGATTGGTTTCTTGCGCAAAAAAGCTCTGCAGTTATCAGTTTATTGCTCAAAAAGCTGTAGAGGTTGGCTTATGGACCAATCGTTTTCACAGAAAGGCTCTAGAGGTTAGAGCAAGGACAGCGTATTGCAGCTCTAGAGCTTAGATTAACACTCAATTTACTGCACAAAATGGCGCCTGGTGTTGTATTTAGGATTGGTTTATTGCAAACAAAGGCTCGAGAGTTATAATATGGAACTTTTGCCTGGTGTTTCCTATTATAAGATTTAAATAAACCAAATAAAAGATTATTAGACCTATTTCTAGCCACTTTCTTTTGCAAATTTCACGCTTGCCTTGTTTGATTGGTAGAAAATGTTGCTCATTTTAGGCATTTATTTCTAAATATAAGAACATTTAAAGCTTGAAATGAGTAAAAAAAAGACTAGAAATAGGTTTAATAATCTTAAAGTTGGTTATTGTAATCTTGTTATAGGAAATACTAGATACATATAACTATATTAAGGTATTAATTATCATTTTTTGCTCTATATGTTGCTCTACAAACAAAGTTCTAGAGGTTAGAGTAAAGATCAGTTTAATCAACAATCATTTTAATCAGTTTAATCTAGAAAGTACATCAACAATCAGTTTATTGGAGAGAAATACTTCAGATCTTTGATGAAGGATCAGTTTATTGCACAAGATGATTCTAAAAAGAACAGAAATCCATTAATGAAACTCAAAAGAGCATATGAGTTTGAGCAATCGATATCGGCGCTCACCACTAGGTGGAAGACAGCGACAGTGTTGAAGAACTGCACCTGTAGATTTCATGGAGGCATCTATAGCTGACAAACGTGTTTCATTCTAAAACAGAAAACGTCTTTATTGACTAAAAATACCCTTTATTTTAGGGTTAAGAGTGAAAGAAAACAGCTACTGCCACATGTTATAAGAAGCCAAAAACACCAGTGTTATTCAATACCTTATTGCAGGAAGCAGAAGTCTTAGTTGCAGCCTGTCTTGAACTTCACTTGGTTTAGGTCAGATATGTTCCTCTTAACCTTGACAACATATCTAAGTTTTACCACTACCTAGATTTCTAAACTCATCTGTTTCTCTTGTAGTTAAATGGCAGTAACCCAGAGCCTGCCCCAGTGGTGGCTCAGTGGTTAAGGTTCTACTGTATATGTGTGTGTGTGTGTGTGTGTGTGTGGGTGTGAAGGGTGTTTATGGTCGTTCACTGTTCATGATGTGTTCGGTTAGCTGAGCTTGAGTATGAAGCTACAGCGGTTTTCACGTCAATAGTAGGAGGTGTGAGGAGATTTGTAGGCTTGAGGACATGTAAAATGGTCCAAACAAACACGTGTCTAAATACAATAGGAGGAATTTAAGAGTTTTAAAAGAGGAATTTGACAAAGCAAACAAATCCAAAAGGCAAAGTCAAAGTGGAAACATTCAAGAGTTCAGGCGGTCAACAAACAGACTACCCTGAGCAAACCTCTGAAACAAGAAGAGCATGCGCTCAAATATAAAGCCTTGCTTACGTAACTAGTGATGTGCTAACAGCAATATTTTGCAAGTGATGTTTATGTAGTGATCTGGTCATTCGAAACAGATGATGTATGATTAGAAGTCTGGGGGGACAGAGAGCGGTAATGGGTCATGTGACAGATCAAGAGACAATTGAGGATTTTTGCAAAATGGAGTTGATGCTTAAAAACAGGGCTGACGTGACAAAGAGGAGCTGGATAAGTTCATGAAAAAGCTTAGATGAATGTGGTTTATACAGGAAACTGACCTTTTTTTTTAGATTTATTTCAGATGCATGAAGCATGAGTGTGTCCGAAGTTGCTTGTGAACATGACACAATTCAGTGTTGCTATTGAGAAACCAAAGGAAAGGAAGCTCACTTTTCACAGTTTTCAGAGAAAAGAGTGTAGCAAAAGAAGTTGTAGATATAATATTCACACACACACACACACACACACACACACACACACACACACACACACACACACACACATTCACGTTTTATACAACTTTTACCATTCATAATCTAAGTGGTTTTGCTTCTTACAACCACAGAGAGTCTACAGCAGTGACTCCAGAGGCAAAAGTGTTTCAGGTTAAAAAGTTGAAAATCAGAATCCTACAACTTTAGGATCATTTTGAGATGAAGGAAACATTAAATGTATTCACCAGCAGTTTGGACATGTGTCTGTGCATAGCTACGCGTGAATTTGTAATTATATAAAACACATTTCCATCAGTGATGAGTTGGTGAGATTATTTTCCAATAATAGCAGGTCCCAAAGGATTTTGTTCCTCTTGTATGGCAGCAATTTGCCAACATTTACGTTCATGTTTCTTTAACCAATGACACATCATACTTATTATCCTTTTATAGTTACATTTAATGTTGTGGAAAGTCCACAAAACAAGTCATTGGTCACGATAAATAATCATTCCCTGAGAAAACTGCGAATCTCTCCATTCAGAAGATTGAAGACTGACACTGGAGACGTTGTCCATAAATGTTAAATAAACATCTCCTCACAAAGAA
Source organism: Pangasius macronema (assembly GCA_037577455.1). NCBI lineage: Eukaryota > Metazoa > Chordata > Actinopteri > Siluriformes > Pangasiidae > Pangasius > Pangasius macronema. The sequence goes on from CM074947.1 coordinate 4,556,256, forward strand.
CTTCACCATATGAACAATTATACACATTTTTAATTCTGTTTATGTGGAATGACCACCATACATGACCAGCAAGTAGTTGCTATAAGAACAGTAGTTTTGTCTGCAAGGTTTGAATGCTAATTATAGAAAATGCTGTTATAGAAAATTAATCAACACCCTCAGGTGGTCTCTAAAATCTCTGCTTTAAAATATATTTAAAATATATTTAACATTTAAATTATAAACAATCACTGAAATCATAAATGGCTTTTATGCATATAATAAGTGTAATAATGACATTTATTTGCTATTTAGGTACACAATGCAAAACAAGGAACCAATGTGTCTTATATCTAATCCTTAAAATATAAATATATACTTAAAAAAATTTGAATTTGGACGTTGCCCCCTGTTGCTTATCGCTTTCACCCCAATTCACATTCTCTGACCATTAACATCTGCAGGACTTTCTCAGACAGTCAGCACCAAGACAAATTATTATCCATGTTAAGGCTAATAACGGTCATTTCAGCTCTTTGGTCCAATGTCTGTAGATTAGAGTGTGATCGTTGGGAGCCATTAAGCATGCAGTGGAAAAGTGAGATGAAAAGAGAGAAAGGCGTGGATTGCACTTGGCTCATGAGTGAGCAACGCTGCTGTGCTTCAGTTGAGTCATGACTCAACGCTGCAGCCTTTCATATGGTCCCTGGTAATAACCAGGTGTCTCTGTTTTCCCACCAGGACCAGCTGGATCTCCTGCACAAGCCCTGCAGGTTTTACTGCGCTCACTAATCAGAGTTCACTCACTTCAGTGTGTTTCAGTGATGGTATTAACAATTATGGTGGAAGTGAGTCAGTGGTCACGGACCAGAAAATGAGCAGTTGGAGCAATGTGTGTGTGTGTGTGTGTGTGNTGTGGTGTTTTCAGGGAACTGGTGGTTCAGTGCTGGTTAAATTGGAAAATTGGTTCATTATGTTCATTTTGTGTGATGTGTGGGGGAAAGGGAGAGATAGAGAGATGGAGAGAGGGTGTGTTGGAGTGCGGGGAACTGGCAGTGTAATTGCCATTGTGTGGAAATTGGAAACACCCATCTCCAGCTTCCTACTTTCATTACACGTGGAAAAACTGCGACCGTTTACTACTTGTAGCTGCAATTTGTTTCCCCTTAGTTTGTTATCAGTATACAAGTTACATTTGTAGGGACTAATAATGGCCACTATTTAAACAGAAATGGAAAGAACATGAATTAAAAAAAGTACAAAAAAAAGAAAAAGAAATCTGTATCTGTAGTAACTGTAATTGTTTTTGCCTATAACTCACATCTGGCCAGTAAAACAGGCTAAAACTATAAGAACTCAATAATAAAGATAATAACTTGGATAATCTTGGGTTGTGATTGACATCACTATAACAAAATAATTTTAAAAAATCACAGACCCCAGTTTGAGAACTATGGTTTTAAACAATGTATGTGTACATTGTACATAGATGCGTACTTTCATCACATCCGTTAATGCATATTCTCCTCCACAGCTCCGACTGAACCTGATCAGCAGGTTAAGGAACAACCAGCTGAGTCTCAGACCACTAAAGCTCCTGCTGAGAAGCTGGCCGATGTGACATTCTTGGATGCAAATGATGGAGATCCAACAGCCTCCACCAAGACCTCCGTGGAGACTCTGAATGACGTTCTTAATGAGAACAACAGCAACAACAATGCAGGTACAGTGAAAGAAAATATCTGAATCTAGAAAGTTCTAAGATCTTATAATACTCTTGTGTGTGAGTCCTAGGCTATGGCTTGTCATGTAGATGGATTTTGGGTGTAAAGCTAAAATAAAACAGTTATTTACTGTAGTACTCTGACTTTCTTTACTTTCCCTCTAACAGTGCACAATGTTAATAAGTGCTTCATTGACATCTGCCTTAACGACTAGTTCTAAGATGGGCTGAAGCTGAAAATGCAATGGTGAGTTCTACATTCACACACACACACACACACACACACACACACACACACACACACACACACTAAACCAATCTTAGAAATCATGTCATTGTATCACTGATACTTGAAATTCCCAGTTCTTCATACAGCCCAATCTATCATTTTTAAACTGACGACCATGATCAATTGGTAAAAAAGATTCTGTGGTCTATATAAAGTTGGTCAAAAATATAATCATAGTTCTAAATCCAACCTGTTGATACTACATTACCATGTTGGTATGGAACCATGGGAATGGTAGCTAATAGGTTACGCATATAGTATATTTCCGCTTTTACTTCACAGGAGAATAATCTGTTACCAGGCTGAAGTTCTTTATTCTACTTTAGTCTCCCCATAAAGAAACTTCACAATATCAACAATTATACTCTTTTTTCTGTTAATTTGGAGCATCTGCCATACAAGTCCCTAAGTTGTGACTATAGAAACATTAACATGGGGGCAGTCGTGGCCTAATGGTCTGAGAGTCGGACTTGTAACCCGAAGGTGAACCTGAAGGTTGTGGGTTNGTAGGTGGGGGAGTGAATGACCAGCGCTCTCTGCCACCCTCAATACCACGACTGAGGTGAGACCCTTGAGCAAGGTATCGAAACCCCAACTGCTCCCCGGGCGCCGCAGCTAAAATGGCTGCCCACTGCTACGGGTGTGTGTTCACGGGTGTGTGTGCACTTGGATGGGTTAAATGCAGAGCACAAATTCCGAGTATGGATCACCACACTTGGCCAGAAAGTCACTTCAGTTCACTATTAACATACTCGAGCATTTAACTGCTCTGTGGTATGAAGCAGTGTGAATGACTTTGATTTTCACTGAAAGCAATTGTGTTCCATGTAGTGCATGGAAAATGGTTGGAGTTATGATTGACAGGGACAGAGCAAGATAAAGACCCCTCAAGGTGTAACCATAATGAACGGTAGCCTACTGATATGTGGAGATAAATAAAATGACACTTGCTATTTTCATATCATTTAGTCATAAGATAGGAAGCCGTATACAAAGCCTCCATTTTTTTTTATCTCTGGAAAGTGAGAAAACTTAACCAAGAGAAAGAGGAAGTGGTAGCTCAGTGGTTAAGCTGTTGCACTTCTGATCGGACGGTTGAGAGTTCAAATCCCAACATCACAAAGCTGCCCCTGCTGGGCCCTTGAGCAAGGCCCTTAACCCTCAGGTGTATAAACGAGATAATCGTAAGTCGATTCGTAAGATCATATACCTTCAATTATTTTACTTAGCAGGAAGTAAAAGGGGAAAAATGTTATGCATGGTCAACCCATTGTGAAAAATTACTGAACTTTACTGAATACCTGAAATTTAAGAGAGCACATCGTCATCACGGCCATTTCAGTAATCAGTCAGGCAAGCCTAGGCCAGCTTGAACGTCTACAGGCCCTTGCGGCGGGGCTTTTCTCTGTCAGAGTGCTTTAGGTGACAACATGTTAGCAGCTCACCTGTGCAGGAACAGTTAGAGGCCCTGATAGTTTCACATCTGTCTTCACCTCCCTGGGGAATTCACACAGCTTTGTGCTGCTGATGAGAGACCTGCATCACTGACCTTTCGGCAGATGCAGCCTCGACTAATGACCAGTGGCAGAAAAGCACTAAAAACAAGCACATAAATCTTGAGATTTAAAAAAAATACTATTAAAAAACACTGGGAAACATCACAGCTACAAAAGTAAAGTGAAGGTGTGTTTACAAGGCAGTTAATGATTATTCTTATTATAGTGTCACATCATTGATTGTGGATTAAATTTTAATTTTATTTAACAGTATTAATTTAATTTGCAATACACTATATTGTAGACATGCTTATATAGATCACTGAAGAAGTCACTGATCTGAAGCACCACTCTTACATTAATTGGCATGTTACAGTTGGTTTTACAAACAAAAAAAAATGTAAATGCCATCACATACAAACTATTGAGATGAAAATTTTTAAATTAGGTTTTTAATTAGACAGCTGTCATGATCTCCTGGAAATGTGTGTGAAAGACATATTCAAACTATGATATGAATGCAAAATACACTGCAAAAATAAGACTATAATAAAATTACCATAAACCAAATATAAAATTATTAAACTAATAAAATTAATAAGTTTTCTTTTAATGCTGAGCAAAATTACTTGCCAATAGAACAAAGCTTGAAATTAGTCAAAAAAAATGTCTAGAGCTAGTTTTAATAATCTTATATTTGGTTTATCGTAATGTTTTAATAGGAAATACTAGATAAGTTTGACTATATTTGAGATATTTTCACTTCGTGAGATGTCAGATTTGCAGTGTAAAAGGGTAGATATAAGACTCCTTAAACCCTGCTGGAATGTGAACATGTGGCAAATAGTAAATCTGAAAAAAAAAAAAAAAAAAAACCTTTCAATAAACTTTGGCAAAGGCAGGCTTGATTTGCCTTAATGCTGACACTAATGTCAGAGTTGTTGTTATTTAAGGAATAAAACAGGATGGGGTGTGCTGCTATAGAAAAACAATCCAAGTCCAATATAATAATCCAATAATGTAATGGAGTGATATAATGAAGCAGAGTTACTGCTGCCATCCCAAAATGGATTATTTTCCTATAACATCATATCCTGAAGTGTTTTATTCCTCTTATTCCTCTTGTATGTAACATGGTGCCAATAATTTGCATTTTTGTAATCTATTAATCTATAAATGAATGACACATCCTCTTTTTTATCCATTTATAATTATCTGTGGAACATCCACGAAGCATTTAACTCACATTATAACAGCTATAAACAGTCATTCCCACAACAGCACAATGTCCTGAATATTACAAAGCACAGACACTGAAGACACTTCATCCATAAATATTAAAAAAACATCTCCTTACAGATAACCTCACAATATCAATGAGTATAGATTTTTATTCAGTTTATTATCACACTTAAATTATGTACATCATCCACCATACACATCACTGTTTAAGTTGTTGCGTTAGAAATGATAACGTATTAGAACAAGCACATTAATATTACACTGTGATTTGCCTTGCAGAGAGAACTAGTGACAGAGCAGCTGTTATACAACAGGGTTATGGTATAATGTGCTTTAACTAGAAGTGAAGTGAAGTGAAGTGACTTTGTGGCCAAGTGTGGTGACCCATACTCGGAATTTGTGCTCTGCATTTAAC
>CM074947.1:4563463-4587893 GCA_037577455.1 Pangasius macronema
GGTATTGAGGGTGGCAGAGAGCGCTGGTCATTCACTCCCCCACCTACAATCCCTGCTGGACCCGAGACTCGAACCCAAGACCTTTGGGTTCACCTTCGGGTTACAAGTCCAACTCTCAACATGTAAGCGCCATGCATGCAGGGCAGAGGCGGGATTCGAACCCTACTCCTGAGGGTGAGGGGCGAGCGTGCTAACCACTGCGCTATTGCGGCCCCATGATGATGTTGATGTTGATGTTGATGTGATGCATGTCCTGAGGCAATTTCCCCATCATTTTACTTTTTTTATTTATTAAAGAATGATGTCATACTTCATTAATCCATTTACAGTTCCATTTAATGTTGTGTTTTGAACATCCACAAAACAAGATAGTTCATGTTATCACAAGCATTATAGCAGCTATAAACAGTCATTCTTTGGCATGTCTCTCGAAAGGACAACGCCGTTCGTCCTGAAGACGTTCCCATGTCAGAAATCTTACCTCTGAGTGTTACAAAGAGCTAGACACTAGAGACTCCTTCCATTCATGCTAAATAATGATCTCCTCAAAGGCTTCACCATGTAAATAATGACACACACTTTCTGTCCACCATACAAATCTAAAGTCTATAGAAACCTTTGGTTTGCCTTATTGCTGGCGCAACTGTGTGAGTTGCTTTCTCTGAGAAATATGACTTTATTTTACTTTCATTTACTTTTTTATATATTACAATTACTATCTTTTTTCCTGTAATTTTACTTCCTATTACTTTTGCAATGCATTATGGTATATGTGTCTTATAAACCTGGTCTTTCTGTTCTTTTACTTTGTAATATGTTGGATGCATATGGTATAACATTTGGTTGTGCATTAAATATTATGTCTACTGTATCTAACCTTGAACTCTATAGGTATATGCAATTATAGTTTAGTTTTACTGAGAGTTAATACCACGATTAAGTCCATTGGTTCGAACTGCAAGGCACGTAGCACCTATATTTGTGACATATTAAACTCAATGACCCTGGATCATGCCAATATATCCAGTATCTTGCGGTGAGCAGGTTAAACCTGATCATGAGACCGATATTTGGTTATCTGATATTTGTCACTTTGTTTCTTTTTCTTTCAGGAAGTGGTAGTCTCAAAGCTCCAAACTTTTATTAGAAATTGTTGTAAACGGATATCTGCTCTATATGGCTGCTGCTGCTGGGAGACAGTTTGCTGTGAGGCAAGCAGCCATAAAACCGCTTCAATGCTTTAGAGCTGATAGGAAGTTTAGATAGTAACTTACAAGCTCTCTCTGCTTGCTTTATGAGGTGTCTCCTCTTGGCCATGCAGGGTGGGAAACTTGTATTCAACTTTGTAGTTAGTTATTGTAGTTAGTTGCTTTTAAGCCAGTTTTACATTGTGCAGTTGGAGCCTTTTAACATTAAAACTTGTCACAATGTATGAGATGATCCCAGTAAGATATCGCCCAGATTCTATAACAAACTGAATGATAACATGTTCTCAATGTCAGACTATATGATGAAAATCCTCTAACAATAGATCTCCAATTAGAGGAAATTACTATGTTCTGCTTACAGCATCATCATTGTGAGCCAAGCTTGTGCAGAAATCCGGCTCACATAAACAAGACGTGCTACAAACTGAGCTTAAGGGAATAAAGATATCTGTCCTGAAATGAAACCATTAGCATGTTTCATTTATATTTTGTCATCATTAACACTACCATATTTGTAGCATCCCTGTGAGTTTCACATCATCCCATGCCATCCTCTTATTGGTGGCTTTGAGACAAGCTTCATAGCAGTGCACACACTGAGATTTAAATAAAAATACACTGCCAGAACTTTGTCGTCAACTGTCTATGGGCAAATTACACGCAATACGACCACTTATCTCAACTCAAGACCAAAGAATTCTTTTATGGTGTGAGATTTTTGCTGACTTTATATGATAAACATAATGACACCCTCCTTTTTGGAAGATACTGGAAGATCTAAACATTTTGGCACATCACCTCAAACGGTTGTCACAGTGATATTCAGAAAAAGTAACATCTGAATCATTCCCCCTCTCTCTCTCTCTCTCTCTCTCTAAAATGTCTCTTTAAAATGTCTCTTTAAATGCTTTCAGGCTTCCTCTCTGTGCAGCAACTAACATAAACGCCAGGTGCAAGCACACCCACAACACATCAAGTGCTAAAAGACAGGAATTAGCTGCCACTGTAGGACAAAACATACCAATCTAAGTTCCTGAAAATGGTGCAAATCATGATGTGGGGAATGTTTTACAGAATGAGAACAGAAGACAATGCACCAGAAGAAGTGAATGAGCTGCCAACTCATGGTGTGCTGTTATAGGAAAATAATCAACAACAATGTGGTGTGATGTCAACATGTTATACAAAAATAACCATCTTCTTATGAAAAACTAGTTTTCTTTTTAAATACCATAACATTTTTTTCTCAGATTTCGCTTATGTGGTGCGTCCAACATACAAAGACGTGTGAATTAGTGGTTACTATAGAAACGAAAACACCAGTGATTTGAATTACAGCCAGAACTAATGTCAGAACTACTGCTATAAAAACTTATCCACCACCTTCCGACCAATCAGAATCAAGAATTCAACAGTGTAGTGGAATAGGTCAATGCAATAGCTTTTATAGCAGAAATAAATTCTACCAAGTTGTTATATTAGAGCTCTGCTTCCTAAGTGGCTCCTTATTAAATCTGGTGATGATAACACCCAAGCAGCCTTATCCAACATGCAGAAGACTGGAGTGTGTCTGAATGACCATGGACTACTGACTCTGGATAAGTAGTGAGAAAGGAGGGGTGGAGGTAGCAGAGGAATGCAGAGAAGACCGCAGCACGATGAGATCGGTGCCAGTAGGCTGGCACAGGCAGCTTTCCTAGCTCTCCAAACTCTCGATCCAAATGGGTAAAGTATCCCAGGATTCTCTATTTATACAGTGTGTATATTTACAGTGGTGAATGGTTTGGATGCTGCAATGTGCGAAAGCAAAGAGAAAGTGTTGCCCTCCTTACTGGGGGAGAGTTATTCTGAGGCAGAGAGAGGTGTAGGCTGAAGTGTCAGTGACGCTGCTGGGGCTTTCAGGGCATGGGGCAGTAAAGCCTTGCCCCGGACTAATATTCAGAGCATGGTTTACGCCTGCCAGTAACCATTCTAAGACTATTTATACGAAAATAGTTGCCTGTAATCAGAGTCAGATATCGAGTGTGCCATGGCAACAAAATTTTCAGGCCTTTGGCAGACCATGAGCTGGGAAAATACCGTGACCAATGTGACACTGGAGTTACCAAAAATTCAGATGCTATGTGAATAATATTCCAAACGAAGGTTAGTCAAGGCAATTTAACCCTCATGTTGTTATGTTTGTTACCTAGCAATGTTATGCCCTATTGGCCCAGGGTTTTAGAATGATAAAAATACAGCTGAAACATTTTTTTATTAAAATATCTGCTACATCAGTTTTCCTAATGGCATGTAGAAGAAGAAACATGAGATACTGCTAGAATGTAACATAGTAACACTACTTTTATTTATTTATTTATTTATTTATTATAACACAGCACTGTTGAGCTCCTGAAACTGGTGAGGTCTTCTGTTAGGAGATGTTAATTTAACATTTATGGAAGGAGTCTCCAGTGTTAGCACTTTGTAACAGTATGTTTTCCATCAGAAGAAAGTCTTCAGGACAGAGGAGTGTGAGCTGTTGGCAAATGGCTGTGATACATTGTGGATTATTTTCCTACATCAGTATGTCCCTTAATGTTTTATTCCATATCTATTTCACCTTACTAGTCCACATAGAAAACAATCCAGATGTTGGTACTATAAACATGACATGATTTTTATGTTTTGACAAGTGTTGAATAGCAGACATTTATCTTTCATCAAGCTTGACAAACATGTTCATTTGACCATAGCTGACAATATCACCATCCACCAAGACTCCATTGACAAAAAGATGTGCATATTAGCATACTTGTGCTATAACTGCAGGGGATAGGGGTTCAGTGGAGGTACTGGTTTTCTTTTTATCATCATGAAAGACAGTCACACGTATGCACAACTGATCTCTGCAGCTGGAGGCACTACAGCCATACTTTAAGACAACGATATGGACCTTATAGCTATGCCGAGATGACTCATGGGAAAATCATTTAACTTACAAACCAAGCATAAGCTTCTTAATTTTTGACATACAATTTACTAGGGGTAATAATGAGTCTTTTGTCCAATGGCAATATTTACTGTTTTGTTAAAGACAATGATGTGTTTCAACATCAACACAAGCTTTCATCTTCAGACTATTTTTGGTTTGTTATGTGTATCATACTTTTGGTGAGAGACTTAATCCACAGAAGTCCTATCCCCCCTGGCTGATGGTGGTCTTGGAAAAGGGTAAGGATTTGATTAATAAAAATTCAACAAAATATATACAGTAGGTTTCAATTCATTTTCAAAATCCATTACATTCTGTGCAGAAGCTGTGTTGTCAGCATATTATCTGTAGTGTTAGTTCATGCAGAAATATTTTGGGTGGAGATTCCAACAGCTGTAATATATAGTATACAGTATATACCATATTCTATTTATATTATTGGAATATACTAGTAACATATTATGTCATTTCAGTATAGGATTTCCTGCAGCTTTTACAGTTGACATGTAATCCTATAGGAAGCTCCTGCAAGGCAGGCAGAATGCAGACGATTTTAAAAAGCACTGCTGCAGACTTTTGATCTCAGTGGAGTGGAAGTTGAAGCAAAAAATCACCTTTTCACTAAAGCACCCAGTGCCATGAAAGCACTTTTTTTATCAAGTCAAACATGAAAAAATGAAAAATTGAGTCTTTTTAGTGAGCAAATATATATGGACATAAATCTAAAATATTTCACTGCCAATATTCCAATGTTGCAATGTATAACAACTTCCAAAAATATTAATTTGTCTATTTTTGGGACATTCGCAATGTGATACACAATGTGACATCAAGTCACACAAACAGCTCAAATTCTCTTTATTTTCTGCCTCCAAAGCTACAGTGAAGGACAACAACCTCCTCAACACCAGAGTAAAAGCAAGCCTTATTTCATATTTATTACTGATAATAATAAATGTACATAGCAACCTAGACTAGTTAGTTGATCGTATCTAGGATGGATAAGAACATTGTTATGGTTACAGTTTTTCATATGAGCACAAAAGGCCCTCCAGCTAGCATGTGTCTGGGAAAAAAAAATCCAAGTGTGAAAACACCGTAAAGACTCTGTGGAAAAAGCCAAACAATACACTTTTTTTTGTATCTTTTCTCATATCTTAGATTGAGTATTAAACAAAAAGCTAGATGGTCCTCTTTCTGCAGTTCAGGAGATTAGCAGTAGGTCTGTGTGCCCACATTAGGAGCTTGACCGGTCATAAGTAAAGAGTACACCAAAGGTTATTTTAGCAAAGTAGCAAAATAGATGCACTGAACTCCAAAAGCATTCTGGGTATTCTGACTATGCTAACAGGGGGGCTTTCACAAGCGTTGCTAAGAACAGAACGGAGTAGTCCCAACCATGCACTGGAATAAATGGAGTACCCTTTATTTCTGCCCCCTTCGCTAAAGGCATCATATGATAATGCTTCACGCTCCACATTGTTTAGTTGTGTTTATAATTAACTTATGCATAATGTATAGTCATAGCTTTCATAGCAGTGAGAGTCCGCAATGTGGACCATATTAAAAATGGACTCATTCTCATTCAGTAATAGAAGAACATGTAGAAAATCTGCAGCACTGACAGAGCAACTGAATGATGAAAGTTATTTCATCTCTTTTGAATAATGAATTAATATTTTTATAAATCAAGATTTTATTACAAAATTACATAAATTCCAGATCCATCATCTACTGGTTCAATTATATAAATTATTATAATTAAAGATTTATTTTTGAATATTTTTGAATATTCTGAATTTTTTTTTTTATTAGAATAGAGTGCACTAAATTATGGGAATAAATTTACAAAAATAATGAAAACAGTAACCAAAATAAAATATATATATATATTCACCATGTTTTAATCATATACATTTGTGAGTCTGGCCTCTTTTGCCATAACCATTTGAAACACTGCCCCATAAATGGAAAGAGTGTATTTTTATCTTGATGTGGCCATCAGGTTTCCATGGACAGTGTGACAGTGTGTAATCTCAAACATCTAGCCCAATTTTCATCATGCTTATCTCACACTGGGTCACGTCACACCAAAATGATGGAAGGAGAATATTTTTTGCACGCTAGACTTTTTTTTAATTTGCATATTTTCAGCACTGATGGATGAACAGTTGTCCTTCTTTGCTCTGGATGCTGGGGGCTTGTATTGGTGTTCTAGATCATGTGTCATGTTATGGGATAAAGTCTTTTCTGTCCTGACAGCAATACAGGATTTCCATTTTTAGGCACTGCACATATTTAAATCTCATCCCCAGTGACAGCAACCGCAAAGGATATATTTGGACTTTCTAGGAATAAAATTATATGAGAGGTATTTTGTTAAAGAGGGTAACAGGTTTGTTCGGGTTACGAGTCCTGAACCTGGTCAAACATGTGCTGATGCCATATGATTAATAAATAATGTGTTCCATGATTCAAAATATCTGTCAGTGACGCATGCTTCAATGACTTCAGTATACAGTGCATATAGAAAATAAAATTAACAGTACTTAATTAACAGTACTACAGCCCCAAAACCAGGTTTATGCTCACATATAATATTTGCATTTAAGGGACAAATAAGCTTTAACTTTTTCATTTAAAGATGGTAAATGTGATGTATGTGTTGGTAAGATCTTGGGCCACTACAAGCCACTAGAACATCTTCAATGCATTATCCTTTACATAATTTCTACATGTCTCTGGAAATGTATTGGAGCAATCGGCACAGTTCTTCCAAAAGATATTCCCTCAATTGGTGTTTTGACGATGGAAGTCTCCCAAAATGTCCCATAGGTGTTCAATTGGATTGATATCCTGTGACTGTGAAGGTCATTGCACATCATTTTCATCCTCATCAAACCGTTCAGTAAGTCCTTGTGTCCTGTGAATGGGGGCGGAGTCATCCTGGAAGAGACCACACCCATCAGGGTAGAAATGTTTCATTGTTAGATAAAGGTGATCAGTCAGAAGAACTTTGTATTGATTTGCAGTGATGTTTCTCTCTAAAGAGATAAGTGGTAAAAAAAAGACATGGTAGCAAAATAAATAAATGCCCCTCAGGTTTATTTTTCCCTTTAAGTTGTCTCTAGTTTATGTCTACATTCCCCTCTACCTTGGTCCTCTTGTCCACCTGTGCCATCAGCTGCCACCAGTTGGGTGTATTTGAGAGAGCTGCAAGACTGACATGTCCCTACTTCATGACCTCCCATGACTCAGACATAAGAAAAAATCTGCATAGCTTTCTTTACTCCTAGCATCCTTATTGACTAATCAACAAATTATTGAGTTTCTAATAAATACCAGGAAGAAGAAGGAAATGGGCCTTTCAGCAGGACTTAAGCATTACTGATCTGTTGCTAATGAAAATATGATAAATGGTAAATCATTCTAACCCAGTGTGTCCTAGCATAATGGATTCCACTCAAGAGAAGACACAATCATTGTTTTAGGATAAGCTCATGTTTAGTGAAAAAAGAAATATAAACTATATTAATGGCTTAGTTACATGTCCTATGCCATTTAAAAAGACTATGCTGATGAAAGACCTAGGTCCCTTAAATCTGGCAATGTGGAGTGATGTAATTATTAATCATAAATAACAAGTAACAGCCAGTAATCAGCAGGGTATGATGTGCTAGGAAAATAATCAACATTCAGGTGGTGGAATGCTTTTTCTGACTGAAGACTTCTCTATGTGGAAAACATTACTGCTCTATCTCTGACTATTATAAAGCACTGACACTGGAGACTTTTGTAAATGTTACTTAAATATCTCCTCACAGAAAACTTCATCATATCAACGGTTACATATGTTTAAACTGTTTTACAATACTGTGCAAAAGTCTTAGTCATAGTATTTTTATTTAATGTAGAAACATTTAGTTTCATTATTTTAAGGCATCTTTGCTCCACAGCATTTCTTTGCATGTGACTAAGACTTTTGCACAGTACTGTACGTGTAGTAAGTTATTACTGTAAAATAAATAACATATTAGAATGAACGTATTAATATAAACCTTGCAGCTGGAACTATTGTCAGGGCGGCTGTTAATCAACACCTTCTAACCAATCAGATTTGTGCATTCAACAGTGCTGTGGTATAAACTAAAAATGTATTACATTAACATTAGAGAATGTAACAACACTGATTATTCATAAAATGAGTAATTTGGTTTTGGATTATTATTAGATATTAATTTTTTTCTATTGTGAACCTCTAGTTGTTAGTTTAGTGGGCAAACAGCAAGAAGATCTGGTGATATTACAGAATGTTCTGCACAATGTGTTGCTATGATTCCAACTTACACTGTCTTCCCCCTTTATTATAAATAAAAAGCACTATAACATGTGTGTACTTTTCTATGTGCATCACAAACTGTTTTTAATAGCCGCTGCTTCAAAGTTCATGAAAGTCCTTTAAATCTCTGTCTCTAGAGAAGGGCAGTGAGTGGGTGGGGGTAAATGCCATACTGAGGGGGGCTGCCTTAACTTAGTCAAGTGAGAGGTTGCTCTGAGGGTGGAGTCTTGTGCTGTCACTGTGTTTCTGCTTAAGTATTACCTGCATTGCTTCAGCAGGAGGAGTTCACTTGTGCTGTGTTAATGAATGAGTAAGTACAGAGGGAGAGTGAGACAGAGAGAAGAGGGACACCACTGGGAGAGCACAGGTCAAGTTTGACGTGATTCAACAGAGGACAATTTTTGAAGACTTCTTGCTGGAGATTGAAATAGGTCTATTTTGGCAAGTAATTTTCAAGACTGCAGTGCAACTAGCTCTGAACATGGCTGGTTGTCTGCAAAGGAAAAGACTTTGTGGAGCCCAGACACTTCTGAAGTGTCTCCTTGTATTATTTTCATTAGGTCTTTGCTTCTGCAACGTGCACGCAGATCCTTTTGATTCGGCTTTCCATTACAGGCACAGATCTGGACCTAATGCTGAAACCATCTTGATGGCCAACAATGGGATTAGAGTTCCTTTTGGACGCTCTGTTTATTTGGATCCTATCAATGACCTTGTCACTGAAGTGAAACCAGGAGATCGTTGCCACATCACAGTACTAGACAATGACCCACTGTCACAGAGACCTGGAATGCTGTCTCCCAAGAAATTCCCATGTCAATTTGGAGCTAAGGAAGTGAAATACACTCATTTTGGCTCACGGAGTCCAAGCAAAGACCAGGTGAAGCTACAGCTAAGGTATGACTCTCATACAGACACTGTCATCATCCCTTTCATGGTAGAGGTAGAAGTTGTCTTCCAGCAGCTGGAGATCTTAACCCGTAACATGCCTCTTATTGTGGAAAAGCTTAATGGTCAAAGCAACCCCATTGATAAAAAGGGCCTGGAGTTTGCTTTTGAGGATGGTGTCACAAAGTGCAAGGTGGCCACGCTGGTTGGAACAGGTGGACTTCCCAGGTATGGCACTCTCTCAGACAACTCTATTAATGGACAGATGATTGACTGTGATGAGTTTGTCAAAAAAGGTATAAGATACCAGCATACTGCCACCACTAAATCTCCCAACAGAGATTACATACCAATGTTAGTTGAAGTACAAGATAATGATGGTAATACTATTCAACAAGAGCACTTCCAGATCATGGTCCGAATAAAAGAGGGTGTTGAAAACACACCTCCAAAAGCCAGCTTTATAGCTATGATGATGATGGAGGTAGATCAGTTTGTAATGACTGCCATAACATCTGATATGCTGGCAGCTGAGGATGTGGAATCAATTCCTGATGATTTAATCTTTAACATAACAACTCCCCTGGGTCATCAGCAAGGATATGTTATCAGCACAGATAACCACAATTTGCCAATCACTTCTTTTTATCAAAGAGATATAAAAGATCTGAAAATTGCCTATAAGCCACCCTCTGAAGATTCAGATGTAGAGAGGATTTTTCAGGTTGAATTTGAGATAGTTGATACTGACGGGGCTGTGTCTGATACCTTTGCATTTATGATTGTTGTGAAACCAATGAACACTTTAGCCCCAGTGGCGACCAAGAACACCGGCCAATTGCTGTTTGAGGGTCAGTCAAGGCCTCTTTCTAGTTCTCAGAATCTTGAGATCAGTGATGAGGATAACCTTGAAGATGTGAAGATTTCTGTAATTGATGGCTTGAAACATGGTGAGCTGACAGTGTTAGGATCTAATAGAAAATTCTTTACACCAACTGATCTAGATTCTGGCATTGTGATATACCAACACGATGGAAGTGACACTTACAGTGACAACATCATATTTAGAATGACAGATGGAAAAAATGAAGTGGAGTTTCTGTTTCCCATTACAATTGCCCCTACTGATGATGAGCCCCCCATCATTAATGCTAACACTGGTATTGTGCTATTCAAGAATGAAATGATGCAAATTTCACCATTTATTTTGAGTGCCACTGACATAGACTCAGAGGATTCAACTATTATATTTATACTGGAGGAGCCTTATTCAGCCATTGGTGAACTGCTTCTTAGACAAGTGGAGCCCCCTGCAGATGCTTCTGCTTGGAAGTTTAGTGAGACAGATGAAATGTTTGAACAGGTGGTGACAGAATGGTCCCAGCAGGATATTCTTGATGGGAAACTGTTTTACCGCCACAAAGGTCCACACAGCACCACCACTGTCACTGACCAGTTTGTCTTCAGAGTTCAGGATGATAATGACCCCCCAAACCAATCAGGGGAACACACCTTCACCATTAAAATTCATCCAGTAGATGATATACCACCATCGCTTTACCCAGACACTACTCTGCACATGACAGTTAAAGAATATGAGTTGACAGTTTTTAGAAAGAAGTTCCTACGCTATACAGACCTGGATTGTGATGACCGGGATCTCAAGTATACCATCATTAAGCCCCCAGTAGATACAGATGAAAACAATCCAGTTCCTCTTGGAGCCATTGTACTTACTGACAGTCCTGACACCATCGTTACTGAGTTTACTCAAGCCCAGGTAAATCACCATAAAGTAGCATACAAACCCCCCGATCAGGAACTGGGTATCACTCCCAAAGTGGTTCAGTTCACCTTTGTTGTTGAGGACACTGCTGGTAACTCAGTTGATGGCTTGTTCACAATATTTTTGCAGCCAGTTGACAATAAGCCTCCTGTAATCACCAATACTGGTTTTACTGTGCTCGAGAGGAGTACCTACATAATAACCAAGACTGAACTGAATGCATCGGATCAGGACACAGAAGATGAGAATATTATTTTTAAAGTGATCCAAATTCCCAGATATGGGCAGCTACAGTATTTAGGAATTGATATGTCTAATGGAGAGACATTCATTTTAGAAGATATTGAAAGTGGTCGGCTGGCCTATATCCATGGTGGGGAAGAATCTCTCAGTGACGTTATCAAAATTGATGTCAGTGATGGATTTCATGAAGTGCCCATAGTTATTAAAATTAATATCAAGCCAGTTGATGATGAGAGCCCAACTATTATGCTACCAGCAGGTCTTTTAGGTGCTTCAATTGACGTTCTTGAGAATGGAGCTACAGAGATCACCAGCAATGTCATCCAAGGCCAGGATGAGGACACAGATGATTTAATGTTGACTTTTATAGTGGAGGAGCCTCCAAGACTAGGAGAGATCATGGTGAATGGTGCCCCTGCTGAACGATTTACTCAGCAAGACATTATCAATGGTGTGGTTGTCTACGTCCACACAAGTGGCGAGATTGGACCCATTAAGGAGCATGACTCTTTCAACCTGACCATCTCGGACTTGTCAGATGAGTGGGTGGTAGGTGGTAACAAAGTTCAAGGAGTTCGTGTACATGTCACCATCCTTCCTGTTGACAGTATTGCCCCTGTTGTTAGTGTTGGGGCCCAGTTTGTGGTAGTGGAGGGAGAAAAAAATGTTATAACATTAGTCCACATTGGAGCTGAAGATGTTGACACGGATAATGATGATATCCTCTGCACTATTATAGTCCAGCCAACATCTGGCTATGTGGAGAACATTTCTCCAGCCCCTGGGTCAGAAAAGTCAAGGGCAGGTACTGCCATCACTGCCTTTAACATCAAAGACGTTAGTCTCGGCCATATCTACTATGTACAGAGCATTCACAAAGGTGTAGAGCCAGTGGAAGACAGGTTTACTTTCCACTGCTCTGATGGCATTAACTTTTCAGAGAGGCACTTTTTTCCTATTGTCATCATCCCTGCCAATGATGAGAAGCCAGAAATATTTATCCGTGAGTTTGTAGTCATGGAAGGCATGAGCTTAGTCATAGACACTCCAATTTTGAATGCTGCAGATGCTGATATTCCAGGTGATGAATTAGAGTTTGAGATCATCAAGAATCCCAAACATGGCAACATTGTCCAGCAGTTGAGCACTGGGAGCACCCCTGTAGTGAAATTCTCTTTGGAACAGATCAAAGAGGCATCTAATATTGTTTATGAACATGATGACTCTGAAACCAAAGAGGATAGTTTCGAAATTAGACTCACTGATGGGAAACACACTGTTGAAGAGAAGGTTCTGATAATGGTTATTCCTGTTGATGATGAGACCCCAAGAATGACTATTAATGATGGATTGGAGGTTGAAATTGGAGAAACTAAAGTGATTAGCAACAGAGTCCTCAAAGCCACAGATCTGGACTCTGAAGACAAAGAGCTTACTTACATTGTGCGATATGGTCCTGGCCAAGGCTACCTTCAGAGAATTACTAAGCATGGAGATGTTATTGGCAACATCAGCATTGGAATGAATTTCACACAAGATGAAATTGATAAACAGCTCATTCAATATGTCCACACTGGTCAAGAGGGCATTCGTGATCTTCTAAAGTTTGATGTCACTGATGGTATCAACCCTCTTATTGACCGCTACTTTTATATCAGCATTGGCAGTATTGATATGGTCTTCCCTGATGTCATCAACAAAGGTGTTACCCTCAAAGAAGGAGGCAAAGTAACCCTCACCACAGACCTTCTCAGCACAACAGACATTAATAGTCCTGATGAATACCTAAGTTTTACCATTACACGTGCTCCTAGCAGGGGTCACCTAGAGAGCACTGACCATCCTGGTGTACCCATATCCACCTTCACCCAATTGCAACTGGCTGGTAACAAAATCTACTACATACACACCTCTGATGATGAAGTGAAGATGGATAGCTTTGAGTTTGAGGTTACTGATGGTTACAATCCAGTATTCCGCACTTTCCGGGTGTCCATCACTGACGTGGACAACAAGAAGCCAGTCCTGACTATTAACAAACTGCTGGTGGAAGAGGGTGAAACAAAACTAATCACACCTTTTGAGTTGACAGTGGAAGACCGTGACACTCCAGACCATCAGCTGCGTTTTGTGGTTACTCAGGTGCCAGTGCATGGTCAACTACTGTACAATGGGACTCAGGTCATTACAACTTTCACCAAGCAAGACCTAAATGAGAACCTAATTAGTTATAAGCATGATGGCACTGAAACCAATGAGGACAGCTTCTCCTTCACTGTTACCGATGGAACTCACACAGACTTTTATGTTTTCCCGGATACAGTCTATGAGACACGTAAGCCTCAGATGATGACCATCCAGATTAACACAGTGGACAATGGCATGCCTCAAATTGTTGTCAACAAAGCTGCATCGACACTCAGGGTTCTTCATACTGGGCATCTGGGATTTTTAATTACTAGCAAAGCTCTGAAGGCTGAGGACAGAGATAGCCCAAACAAACTTTTGAAGTATTCTGTGTCTGAGGCCCCTCTGCATGGCTTCATCATGAATACTGCCCTGGGAAATGATAGCATCAAGACCTTCTCACAAGGTACACTGTTATGTCATACACATAACATACTATTTTGTTGTTAGTTTTATTTTATTAAAGAAACCAAATTATCCCATTTCTACAAAAATTATGAAAAGCTGAATGTGTACTAGCTTGGTGCCAACATATTTATTTGATTTGCAAAAAAATATTTCTCTTTAATAGCTGATATTGATGACATGAAGATCTGCTATGTACTACTTGATGCATCCAATGCCACAAGTGATATTTTCTACTTTACAGTTGAAGACAACGGTAAGAACATTTTGTCTTTCCACCTAATAGCTCCTAAAAGTTCTCAGCTTCTGCACACTCTGAAGTTTAAAATTTTATATTTAGTCAATTTTAATGTTAGGCTTTATATGAATTCCATACATTTTAAAATCTTTCTCCTGAAGTGTATTCTGCCTATGATAGTTTGTTCTGACTATGGTGACTGCTTTGAAATGTATGATGTTTGGATTATTCCTGGCCTATTCTGTATATTTCATTATTATTAGCTTAGCTTGTGTGTTTAAAAAAAATTGGAGTAGGTAATATATATATTTTTAAGAAACAAAATATCACAGGTATGGGGCTTGGCTATTTTAACTTTGGCTGTAGATGGTGCATGAGCTCTGAGGTTTTGAAATACAATCCACACTGCAACGTTTGGGCTATATTTATGTTGCATTGAACATCATTAGAATAATAAGGTCATGGATCATGGAGTTCAGATTTATTTTATATTCATTTCAACTTTCTACCAACAGATTTTAATATGAGTTTGCATTATAGTAGTTTCTCACCAATTCAGTTAAAAGCAAATTAAAAGAAATCTAATCCTGTTGGCTTTTAACATAAAGGTGAATGGAGAGTAAATTCTGTAAAGCATATCATTATTATGTTAAAGTACAGAATATATAAAAATGATACAACCAAAATACGTTATTACTGGGCTTTGCATAGAAGCAAGAGTGCAATGGTGAGCATATCAAAATGGTCTAGAAGACCACAAAATATATGTGATGGGATAAAAATGGAAGGTTTACTGTTTCATAAAAGGAACTGCAGATTTCTGGACTACATGTGAAAGATGATAGCATGGTATGGTGACTAGCCTCAAAACCTTGCAGACAGCACTTCCCCTTGCAACAGGACAAAGACCTGAAAGCTCCATTTAATGCAATTATGCTTTTTTTGGTAACAAAATATGGAATGTTTTGACTGTCTGTCAATCTTTGACCTTATCATACTGAAAAATGTATTTCATGTTGAGAGTAAAGGCAAAGGTTGTTCAAACAAACAGGAACTGAAAATGACAGGATTA
The DNA here is from genome assembly GCA_037577455.1 of Pangasius macronema. Classification (NCBI taxonomy): domain Eukaryota; kingdom Metazoa; phylum Chordata; class Actinopteri; order Siluriformes; family Pangasiidae; genus Pangasius; species Pangasius macronema. Next base: position 4,578,804 of record CM074947.1, read on the forward strand.
TAGGCCTGGTAGAACATCACCATGTAAAAAAAACAGTATGGGAGATGCAGTCATAAACTATTAAGAGATGACTTACCAAGTGCAAAAGACAATTTTATTCAAGATGCAATTACTTATGGTTCTTATTAGGTCCAAGATATTCTCAGGACATGCAGTCCTTTGAAAGGACCAAATGTTCATGTTGTTTAGATGTTTAGCTTTGACTGCTTATTTAGGAAGGGAGTTAAGTGTTCTTTGTTCAACAGACAAAGAGACTTTATAGTAACTTTGACCTCTGTTTGTTATGACCCTGTTTGAGATTCCAGTCAGCTCATCAATACTAGCTGTAAAAAAAAAACAAACGCATACCTGTGTTTGGTTAGGTTTACTGTGATAGTCTAAAGTCTGTGTAATCACCCTCTCTGGACATAAAGGTCTTATACTGTCAGTTCCCCAACCCCCAACCCCCTACTATATGCATACCTAAAAGAAGGAAAAGAAAAGGGAAGTTGTTATCTGATTAGACAGAGGAGACATGTCTGGACAGGACTCCAGAGTTTTAGTGGTCAACAAATCACAGCACATGGTCAAGTAATGTAGCAGCAGTGACTGAGAATGTACCATACATGTACCATAAAAGAAAAGATAAACAAAAAATAATTTGGAGTTTGATATGTAAATGTATTTTCAGAAATATAATATCTAACAATTATAGATTGATAGTGAAAATGTATGTGAATGTATGTACACTTCTTAATTTGCCTTATTTCCCAGTGAGAAAGATTATTGATGGAGGTCTTCTGGTTGAAACCCAACCCATCTTTTATCCAGAAGGGAATTCTCTGGTGACTAGAATGGACCCCAGGCTTGGCATTTAGTCTCTTTGGCAATCCATCAGCTGGAAAGAACTTCCATTTGGAGCCAGCATTGTTGAAAAGAGAGAGTTGTCTAATGGTCAAAGACTCAGGGAGGCTGCTTAAGGCATGACATTATTCAGTGATTGAAAGGAAGTAGCAAAGGGCACTTTTAAAAGGGATTTACATTAAAATCAAGCTGTGATGAAAAATATGGGTCATTTAGACTTAGATTACATATGATATTAAAGAATTTAAGGGGTCAAGATGTAATGTTACACAATACACAAAGTAAAGCCTGGATGAACCAATCGAACTATATGAGGCAGCTGTTTGAAAGTTTACTGGCATTAGTTTTTCTTTTATGTGATTGTGGTTTCATGTTCAAACCTGTCCAAGTGGTCCAACCATATAATCCTCCCGTCATAAACACAAACAATTCAAGTGAAGTACTTCCTGTGGGATAGCTTCCTTCCCTCTGCCTTGTGTAATTGCACTTATTTGCCTATATTTCGTATTTTGTTGGAGTCAGGTCTTATTATATTTTATCTTTATTAAGTAATTAAATCTATTTGTTACACATTAATTGTGATTAATCCAGATCAGAGTGTATTATTATTATTATTATTATTATTGAGCTATTTTAGCATAGGGAACAGAGTGAAACTGACAGATAGGGAGTACAGGTGGAGGTCACATTTTCTTGACATGAACAGAAGATTTAAGTTTGGGAGCCTCTACTCTAGCCAATGGCAAGCTGCCGAGCATGTCCATACATGGACATTTAGTCCTGTGCACTTCGGTTTTAGCTGAGATGAATGGATCCCTGAATAATAGTACCAAATTTAAATCACTTTTTTTTATTGTGAAAAGAAAGCAAAACATGTACTGTGTAGAATATTCTGCCCAAATACCCAGTCTCTCTTCTGCCATGTAAGACCAAATCTTAAATATCCTCTTCAAGTGAGAGTTGACACCAAAATAGGTCATTTGTTGTGTCACTTGTTATAAGCAGGCTCTCATTTCTTTTCTAAGACTCGTGTTTCCTAGAGCCGCTTGTATCATACAACCTGGTCTGAGAGAGGAAGATGCAGCAGACAAATGTGTGTGTATGTGTAGGTAAGGGAGAGTTAATGTGCTTCCCAATCTCTTTCAAAGCCTTCCCTGCACCAACCCTGTAACCCAAATCCAGTTCTAGATCTGCTGATAACCCCAGGGCTTCCCTTTGACTCAGGTTAAGGGCAAAGCTTGGAGGAGCACTTGGGCGAGTGTTGTTATTATGTCATAGTTTGAATGAAAGTCACTAGTTAGCAACAGTTAACAAAATCCCAGTGTACCCTTCCACTGCTATAGCACACATGAAACAAGNCTTTAAATATCTGTGATGTGTTTAGAGATTATGATGCTAAATTGTTGGTTGGTGCTGTATTGTTGTTATTCCTGTCAGAATTTACAGGGGACATTGCTAGCTCAGTTACAATGATGTTTAATATGGACCAACAAGCATATCATGCAAATGAAAAATCCAACATAGAAGTAGTGGAGACAGCAAGCGTTTCAGAATTCAATGCAGCTATATAGCACAACTGTACTGAGTTATGGAACCGATTCGGCTCGGCTTGAAAATGAAATGGCGTGGCCATGTATGTTAAAGCTTTGGTCTGTTTGAGCAGACCGTACAGATGAGGAGGTGAGAGAGATGGACAGAATAAAGGACTAAAGTGCTTCTGCATCACTCTCTTTAGTTAGAAGTGAATTCATACTGACACAACTATCACCTGGTCATCAAAGAACATTGTGGGTAATGTGGGAAACCATTAACCAAAGGGCTACTCAGACAGAGTAGTTTCTTTTCCTGCCACATGATACGGCCTGTCACTCATGTCAGCAGCTGCTAAAGGATTTAAATGCTCTCTCTTTCCTGAGACTGTTGAACTTCCTCTTCAGCCCTCCTTCTTCATGCATCAGCATACAGATTTATGGAGAGTTTTTTGAGTGTCCTTGAGGACATGATGTATGGCTTTGGAGTTATTTATATCCCCTTCTCTCTCTGTCATGAGGCATGTGCTTTTAGGTCATGCTGTCACGTTCTCCATAGACTCTGCATTTTCTATCCTTCAGGCTCCCATTCTATGTCTTACCATCTCACTTTCTCTTATGTTATGCACACTCTTGTGACTCTCTGTAAGGATGCCGATATCACTCTTTTAGGTCATTTCTGTACACGCCTGGGGCATGAGGTATCATCTTCAACACCGGTGCCTCAGCTCACTGGTGTCAATGTTAGACGAGGGTGACTTGTCATCCCATCATTCATCATGCCAAGGGTTGGGGATCACACCTCTTATGGGGATTTAGGTTTAGCACTTCATGACAGTTTAGAGGAAGTAGGGAATGTTAATACAGAATATCTAGAATGATCAAGAGAGGTAATTGTAAGGTACTATCACATCCTTAGGTGAGACATTATTCCATCTAGAGTCAGGGCTAAATACATGGATAACCAAACTGTAGGGGAATAAAAAAGACTAACAAAATGGTTGGAAGTATCACTACATTCATTCATTCATTCATTCATTCATTCATTCCTTTCCCAAGACAAGTTTTCTTTATTAGGTTTCACCAAATGTCATTCGATTCTTCTGGAAATGCCCTAAAACACCGACTACAACGTATCTTACACTGACAAGCACAAACAATATTGGCATGCAGAAAGAAATCTACATGAACCAGATAGCTGGCCAATTAATGCACTAGCCTATTTTAGCATAAATAAATATTAATCTAAAATTATAGATTATCAATTAAAATATAAAATTATTGAATTACTATATTACTAAGAGTAGAGTCTTACACAGAGTGAACACAGATCAACATATTTTTTTAATTTTATTTTAAGGAAAGTCTCCAGATGTTGTTGAAGTGTGCAATTTACCATTTCTGATAGTTTTATATAGGAAACACACACTAACCCAAACGTGGTCGGGGGATGGGGTGTGGATTGTCGGTTGGGTCGGCGGTAATCTTGCCCTGCATATATTGGCTATGTGTTGAATACCTAACATGGCCCTGTGATGAGTATAAATGGAAAGAGAAAGCTAGGATAATTATAATTGCCCTCCTCCTCATTCTGACTAGATATACATAGCACCATACTTACACACACACACACACTCTTGCCTACACTTGCATCATGCTGTATGCTGTTGACCTCCTAAATGTAGTATCTCTCATACATCTGACCTCCGAGTAGACTGCAAAATGTTGGTTAAACAGTCAATAATATGACTTAGTGAAGGACTTGTAGCGCTCTCTTTGAGCAATGGGCATCACTAGGTAAATAAAGTAACTATGACAACTCAATCTTGACAATCATGCCTTCAGTTCTAGCTGTCCAAGAGGAAGCCATCTTAAGAATCTTGGCAAATCTCTTTTAGAGTACAGTGCTAATTTAGCATGGCTCAGGAGATGTTAGCGTCACAGCAAAACGTATGTGGCCAAGTATCATCCAAAGCATTCATAGATAGCTGTACCTTGAGCACATCTAAAAAAAATGTCACTGTGGATCTGAAAGACTGCTGTATGTATCAGCTATTAACACAGTAATTAAAAAAATACAATTTTATGTGTCCCACCTATAAAACAGTTCATGTCCACATGGAGTATCGCAGAAATCTGACCTGCCATAGTTAGCACCCAAAGCATCTAAATATTAATTTAAAATCCACATGGTGGTTATAAAAAGATTTTAGCTAGTTTGACTTCTGCTCCTTGTTTTAAAGGCCATTGTGCGCCTTGAAGAATGTGGCCATTACTGAGCCATGCATTCTTTCTTCATGTTACTACACCCATAAATACCTCAGGAACCCTGTAAGGCTCCTGGAGGCATTCATTGGGACTCCCAGTGTTCTGGTGAGTTACTGACACCCTCTTTGAGAAGCTGATTTTATGGCTCTGTTCACCCACTAAAGCCATCATATTTTATATACAGACTACATCGGAGTGACATTTTATTACGATTTCAAACTCATTATTCGTGAGAAAGGCTAAACACTAAAGCAGAAATGCTAAACATCCATTGGGATGCTGTTCAATCCCATTTTAATTCTCCTGTTTGAGAAGCAGCGAGCACCCCATGGCAGTGGGTTTTGGCCCACCCAGACAGTGCCTGCTGTCCTCCTTGGGTTTTTTTCACTCTGTGCTGAAATAAAGGCTGACAAAAGGCTAGAGCAAGGGAGGGCAAAGGAGAGTACAGCTGTCAGTCTCTGCAGCTTGGAATCTGAAAACCAATGGGAGTCTGTGTGAGAAAAAAGGAAGAAAATGTGAGCATTGCCAAATGGAAGTGCCTGTGTGGGTATGAGGTGGCCAGTCAGAAAGGTGAGGGGACCACCACTGGTCCTAGCCTAAAAATGACTGTCAAACAACACCTGTCAGTCATATTGGGTGTAAAGCTGTTTAATAGGTAGCAAAACGTTACTCTCAACTCTGACAGCTGAACACACGCTGGCAACAATGCAATTGTACTCAACTTTGATGGCCCATACCAATGGATTTGAAGCCAGTTAGAGACCGATATTATGAAGAGCAGACTTTCAAGTACAGCTTCAGTTATGCCAGTGACAGCTAAAGTTTATTAAACAGTTAGGGTTCAACAATGCATTATATCACAAGGTCTCATCAATGGTATAATAAGAATGTATAAAATATTACACACATGTACATACACACTTAAAGACTTAAAGATGAGTAGCTGCATTTGGGGACTGTAATGCTCTACCGGTTTCATACTGTTTTTCCTCCATATACCAAATACAAAAAACATGTTTATTATTTTATTATCTTATGTTTATTAGCTTGTTTAATATGTACTTTGATTGAACAATGTGTGCTTAGTCTATCTACTTTTAGTTTTTCCTCCAAAGGCATTTTAGGGTTTAAAAAAAGGATGATAGTATTTGCTTTCTCAATCACAGCTGATGATGTGTTATGGATGTGGCAGTGTCATAGACTAAAAAAATTGAGAACAAACCTAGAAATGGTAACACTCACGGACAGGCTGCATGAATCTACAGTCTGGGCTAAAAAGAAATCAGCCTCAGATTTGCTTCTTCCTACCATTCTGTGACTTTTCTTAAAAGAATCCAAAATAATTCACATTAAGATATTTTTCAACAGCAAACGATTTGCGGTGGACAGAAAAGTACAATACAATTATTAGTTCTGCTAGCCCATTTATATCAGCCACCCTTGATCTGTTATTTACCTTAAACTGAGTAAACTGATATTTCTAATCCAAAGACTTCATTAACAATACCATAAAGCTGTCAGTCGACTACTATAGGTTTTTGTATACTGTCAAACTGGTGAAGTGTGTTACTGCATTTTTGTCAACAGGCATGACATTTACATCCACATTGGTAATTCAATCCTGTTTCTTAACACCTCATGGATCAAGTACTGAATGCTTAATTATAGCGCAGCTATTGACACCATTCAAAGAATCTACATAGCTTTTATTTTTTTCCTTAAGCCTTTGACAAATTACATAACTGAACTTTTTCCCATTAAGGTACTACATCTACAATAAAAAAATTGTGCAAAGAAATATAGTCACGTATAAATATACTATTTTCTATACTCTTGAAAACAATGTGGTATTATCCAGGGCCAGAGGAATGTTGCAGGGCTAACGAGGCCGTGTGCCGGATACCAGATTGAAAAAGAGCTTTTTGTCCGAGCACTGTTCAGATGATAATCCTCTGGTACACAATCAGTAAGCTCAATATCAACTCATTCTCACACTGGGCATGCTGCCCAAATGAAAGTTTTCTTCTCTAGGACAAGCTGCTGTTTGTACTGGATCTTTACTAATGAACAGATTTGAAAATCTGATTTTTTTCATTTTGTGTATGCATGATCTTACTGGACTACGAGTTACTATTAATTTTGCAATTCAACCAGTAATTTAAAAAAGTAGTAGACTGGTTGTCTTTTCCATAAATACAAATTGCTTCAGGACATCATTTTATTTTATAGGTTATATGAATTGTCCATTAAAACAAAAGAAAATAAAAAAAGACTGCCCAGTGTAGTCTTACACGATGTGCAATTGTCTATAGAGTTGGCATCATCTAGTCATAATACGTCTATCGTATTAAAGTGCTTAGCCTGCTTTCTTTCTTTCTGACTAGCAGTGACTAGTGAATATACAGTATTAGTCGACTAGTCCCATGGTTCTCATAGCAGGGTCCAGAGGTCCAGGATGTTATATCCAAGTGGTCCCTGACTGTATTGCTTTTTAGGAACTTACCCAGTGTTTTCAGTTAGATGATGTAAATATGAGAGGTTAATTAGTGCACAATATCCATGCAAATGTTAGAGCTTAAATCTGAGTTAAACACATGTAAGATGCTCCAAAAGTGGAGTAAATCACCCTGATGGAACACAGAGCAGGCAAAAACATATATGATCAATGTTTCCTATATTTTTAGCTGTGACTATGTGTCAGATACCTGAGCTTGCTCACGGATGAAGCTGTCATTCCAATTCTGAGAAGCTTCCTGATATGGGCAGTGGGATGTGGAAGAAAGAGTAACAATGGCTATGTTCCTTTGTAATGGATATTGCAAGGTGTTTACCTACTACATACTGTACCATGGCAATGGCATGCTGGTTTTCATCAATGGCAAAAGCTATTAGGAGTTGTTTTGTCTCCAAAAGCTTTGTGGTTCTGTGTTTTGATGGACAAGTCAGGGAGTAGGCCCCATTCTATTTTTCCCTCCAACAGCCACACTTAAGTCTTCTTTCTTTAAAGTCACATAGCTGAACACCCAGCTCCAAGGGCATAGGTGGACCAAATGCAGGTGGATTGTCTGCACTGCATGTAGATGTTCCATACACACCCATAGTTTATTTGCCCAGCTGCCTTGTTTGCACGGTCTTTTCGAACTTGACGGATAGTACGGCAGATCATACTGGCACATCCTTAAAAGATCAGCTTGTAGAAGGCATTCCTTGAAATCAGAGCAGGCCTCACAATGACCTGACTGGATCATCTTACTCGCATGCTTGGTCTGAAAAGTTCAGGTAACAGTCATTCGGACAGGGAGTGTGAACAGTACCATAGTGAGTCCTTTATTCCTGATTATAAATCTGATGCTATGTAATAAGTCCTCTGGCATTCTTCCATAGTATAAAAATTCTCAGATAATCCAGATTTAAAGGCGTCATGAAAGACAGCGTCAGAGGCAATGACCCTCACAGCATCTCACAAGACAAGTCTGCTTTAAGATCCTAAATTGTATGGCTTATATGTTGAAAAGTATGTACTACTCTTTTCAAAGTTATTTAAATATTATCTATATATTAAATATATTAGTCAATTTGTGTTTCAGTTTTACACAGATTTTGATCTCTTGGAATGGATGTGACGTGTTCACAGGTGGCCTATGTAAAGCTATCAGAACCAAAGATGGCCAATGACAATTTCCTGGAAGTGTCTTTTTTTAAAAAAAAAAAAAAATCTTAGTGTGACTGCTGCTACAATGCTTGTCTAAAAGCTACCAGTTGGAGAACCAGCTTTTCTAAAACCTCCCAATTAGGCAAAGCTCCCAACTGCTCCTGAATTCTACATGAAAACTACTAATTTGGGGAAACAAATAAATGTCAAGTAAAAACTAGTTTTATATAAAAATGACATTTTGATTAATAAATGCACATTTGTCTTAATAACTAATCTCGACCATAACCATTTATCAAAATTTTAATCAACAATGAAAAATATAAATTCAACTTTTGACTCTTGGTGTAAGTAACATTTTCAAAAGCTCTAGTGAGTTGAATAGTAAATTAGGAAGATAGGACAGGATTTATAAATAAGTATACTGTCCAAATGTACTTGTATATGTTTGAAAATTAAACGAAAGTGCTACCGCAATGGTGAGATGAATGATCATCAATGCACAGCACTAAATCTGAATCTGGACCTGAATAAATCATACAGAGCTCTTGCTGCTGTTGTCATGGCTGATGATCATAGCGGTAACTGAACCTCCTTCCTTTCTTGGTCCACCCTTTAGTCCCCTGACCTTCACCCTCAATCTGACTGCCTGACCCTGCCGTTTAAATTACCTGGGTATACTTATACACTCTTTTTTACACAAAGTACTGAGTGTTACCTATTCTTCTTCTTCTTTCGGCTTTTCCCTTCAGGGGTCGCCACAGCGAATCATCACTCTCCACCTATCCCTCTCTTCTG
>CM074947.1:4649792-4661651 GCA_037577455.1 Pangasius macronema
ATACTAGAAGAGGTAGCAAGTGGGCAGTACTTGGTGACCTTCAACAGCATCCCAGCAGGAGAGTTTACTGTTCGTGTAGTTGGACAGATCAGTTCCTCTCGATCCACAGATTACAACTTTCAGAGACAGTCACCAACTCAATTCCAAACATCAAGTGTGACCATTACTGTAAGTCTGAATCTAAAGAAATTCCCACTCAAACTCAATAATAATAATAATAATAATAATAATAATAATAATAATAATAATAATAATAATAATAATAGTTCACCATTACTTTTGATTTACTCATGTTTTCACTGTTAACAAAAAACTATCAACCAATCAATCCATTAACTATTTGCTATGGACTATGAGATCAAAACAGTAACTTTCACCCAGTAAATTATCAAATGACATCAAAGTTCACAGAAATTGGATTATCCTGGCAATTAAATATGAGGATGAAGAATCAAGACTGTATGATGAACCATTCAAAAGTTATGAGCAGTTTTATTAATTTCTGAATTATAGCGCCCCATAGAGGTCAAAATGTCTAGGTACACTCATGTACAAAGTTTGGTCTGAGTATGCCACACTATTGCTGAGATACACCTTCACTTAAATTCAATTTAAAATGAAACTAGGCATTTATCTAGACACAATAATCTATAATCACTAAGTAAAAACATGTTTTTGAATTTTATTGCAAATGAATTCAAAATCAAAAACTGAAATATCTTATTCAGATGCTTGGCTAAGAAAATCCAAACTGAGCTCAGGTCCTGGAGCTGGAGTCCGTCTCTGGCAAATTCTGTTGATTAGAAATGATTTAGAAAGACACACATCTGTATGTATAAGATCTCACAAGTCACATTACGTGTCAAAAACCAAGAATCAAGCTATGAAATCCAGGGTTCTCTTTGTAGACCTCTACGATTAAATTGTTTTTGAAGCATAGATCTATGAAAGGGTATAAAATCATTTCTAAAGCTTTGAATGTTGCCAGGAGCACAGTGGGCTCCAGCCTTGTAAAATGGAAGACGTTTGGAAGCGCCAGGACTTTTATTAGAGTTGGCCATAACCAGGGCTAGAAGGGCTTTAGTCAGGGAAGCGACCAAGATCTTCATGGCTACTCTACCAGTGCTTCAGAATTCACTGTGCCAAATTTCATAAAAAGCTTACCAAGTGTTTTATGGGCTGAGAAAGACTCCCATATCAAAGTATAAAAACACCAAGAAGAAGAAAACATACAATTACAATACGGTTTCCTATGCAACATTTGTGTTTGACCAATAATAATAATTATTATTATTTTATTATTACTTTTATTATTACTTATTATTATAAGTACTTTCTTTCTATATACTGACAGACACAACCTGTTGGAACAGTGGAACCAGGAAAACAATTCACTCTGCCTTTCACTGTGGCAGCCAAGGGCTCTGGAGGAAGCTTTAATATCAGAGTCAGCAATGATCGCAATTTTGACACTCTCTTTAACACATCCTTAACTCTCGAGAGTGGGGGCAGTGCTAATGGCACAGCAACTCTGACTGTTCCTGAAAATACTTCCTCCGGAACTGATGTCACTGTGACAATTGAAGCTGAAGCACCTGATGGAAGCGACTTCAACTACGCTGTGCAGCGCATTGCTATTGTTGCTCCGGTAATTACTCACATTACATTAAATATTCCAGGATTCTGCCAGAAAAGTTGTCATTTCCTAAATTCGGTTGTTGTACAGAAGGCCATTTAGCAATCAGAGTTGACCATTACATTACACTTTCTTAACATTGCTGAACTGATCATTTCTGATATGTGTGGCAGGCTGGGAAATCCCAGTGGATGGCACTTTGCCTGGAATCTGTCAAACATTCAAAAATGAGAATATTTTGGACAAATTATCAGATTTTGGACAAAATATGTTTTTTTTCTGCCTATAGCATATTTTGATACCTCAACTTGAAATAAAACATTTGGTAAAAATTATTGTAAAAATAGTCAGTCTGCCTAAAGTTGTATAAAAGCTTGCAAGCTATGTGTGATATCCTCATACAGCGATGTAATGTAATGTCATGCTTTGATGATCTTTTTGGATAGCCATGTTCCATAACGAAATGGACATAAGCCTAATCAATTCAGTTTGTAATTAAATACCAGCTGTCAAGATGTCAGTGATGATCCTGTGCCACAGCCAGAATTAAATCTGTAAATCATTTCTCGCTTTCCACTTTAACGGGAATTAAAAATGCTATATGGTTATATGGTTAAAATGCTATTTGCTTATATGGTTATGTGCAAAAAAAGCATATTTCAGTCATACTTTTGTAGTTTTCAGAAGTGTGTGTGTGTATGTGTGTGTGTGTGTGTGTGTATTTCACCATGTGAAGGGTTTTCAGAGGATCTTACATATCATAGTCATTATAGACAAGTCATTAGAGACAACTTGTGTAGAAATTTAACTGTTTTTCTACTTCTTTAAGGTAAAAGATATTATTCCTCCAGTATGTGAGGCAGTTACCATAAATGCTGCCTGCTCAGACAACTGCAGTCTCTCCTCATGGAACCTCACTGCCAACATGACTGATGGGTCAGGTATTCAGAGTGTGAGAGTCCTCAAGGGCAAAGGCACACTCATCACCACCAGCGTGCTCAATGCCACAGGCGTGAATGTCACTACGGCAGTCTACAATTCATCTTGCTGTTTCCAAGACTTGGAATTGGTTGCTGTGGATACAGTGGGAAATGTTGCCACCTGCTATAAATCTGCAGCTGCACCAAGCATCCTCACTTTTGGTGCAGAATTTTGCTTGTTTTTACCAGTCTGCCTTTGGCTTAATATAGGAGTCTCAATTTACAGATTCATGCAGCTCTAAAAAAATTAAATGGAATAATATCAGCATATTTAGCTCTACATAATATCTGTTCAGTAATGCTTTTATACAGAGTGAGTAGCGAATATATGAAATACATTCTAATCAAATCAGGAAGTAGCTAGAAGGAAATCTAACTTACCTACTATATTCAGTGATTTTTCAACTCTAAATGTATTAGTGCTTTGTTGAGGGTCTGCTGATATTTTATGTGAATAATTGAATGTCAATGCACATGAATAACTCTTATGTTGTTAGTCAATTAAATACCTATCAGACGGTTTTTATATGCAAATTTGTTCTAATCATGACACACCCATGGGGGCAGTGGCGGTTCGACGGTTAAGGCCTTGAGCAAGGCCCTTAACCCTTTCTGCTTCAGGGGCGCTGTATCATGGCTGACCCTGCGCTCTGACCCCAGCCTCCTAAAAAACTGGGATATGCGAAGTAAAGAATTTGACTATGCTGTAATGTACTGTATATGTGACAAATAAAGGCTTCTTCTTCTTCTTCCCGTGTTGTAAAAGTTTAAAATATGGATGCATTTTTAAATTACTAGGTAATGTCATGCATATGCAAGGTAAAAAAAACTGATGGAAAATCTATTGGAAGTTGTAAGGCTAAATAGAAATCAGTCAACTGAAGAGATGATGATGTTAAGGCTTGTGTTTAAACTGTGTAAGTGTCTTTTACCTCAGGTAAAAGGATATGGCTAAAGGCTATAATTAATGCCTGCTATAAAGATACACATAGATTTATGTCTGTGTGGTTCAGATGAATCTTTAATTTCTTTGTTTTTACTTTTTGGGGTAACCCTTTATAATGCCAGATTTTAAAATGCTAGAAATGTACTTCTGCCTGAGATACATGCAAAAGTGAACAATTTTTAGCTCAGGAAAACACAAGGTTTACTGTTTAGGGATCAGTGAGTAAATAAACAGGGTGTGGTTCTTCAGGTATTTCTTTGCTGGAGTATTTACCTGTTTGTCCAGTTCCATCACAATGGATGTAGTTGCACTTTTAGTTCCATGTGCATTTGAAAGTTATCCATTTGGAAAAACTTTAAGGTGTTCTTAGTGTCACTAATGTCTATAAATCTATAAATGTTTTTAAATGCAGTTATTTAAACTTTAATATTACTTGTGGTTGAGACACATAGAAAAGAGAAACCTATTTCAGTTCAGGAAAGTCTGTAAATTGCAATGTATTCTTAACAGGGTCAAAATGCTATGTATGTTACATTTTTTTATGGGAGTGGCTTTCAGATACTCATAACGATTGCAAAAGACACAAGCACAAAGGGATTTTCACTACTACTGAGTATAGAGCCACTAAAGTCATCTAGAGACTAAAGCGTTAAGGTATGATCTATATGACATTATTATAATATATTATGCTTATAATGCTTCTTAATACATTTAATTAAGAAATGTAGATAGAAATATAAAGAAAGCTTGTAAAAGAATGACAAAGTCTGTTTTAGAAGTTATTTATGTCAAGTTTTTCTCTTTACAGTGCTGATGATGATTTTCACAAATCTGCTCATCAAGATATTGATCTATCCAAATCTTATAATGATCCTCATGGCAAGTCAGACTCTGGCCTTTATACCTGCGCTGTTGAAACCCATGACACATCAGGACATAACTCGTGATGCAATTTTACAGACAACGGCCGATATCTGCAGATCACGAGCACTCCAGGAGGGACGAAATTTCATTCTGGTGAATAAAACTTTTTATATTTATTGAAATATTAATTTATTTCTATTAAAAATGTATTTTTATATTAGACTGTGTGTGCCTTTCGTATTGCAGCCACGTGCACTGACAGTAGAGTCAATAGCAGAAGCTTGTCACGCTTCTGGTTCAGCCAAAGATTTTCAAAGCAGCATTAATGAGGTAAATCATCACAATGCCTGGGTCGACTTCTGGAATTTTTTTAGTGGAAGTTACCATTTTGACAACGAGGAGTTTTTGTCTGGACGGGATCTTATTACTGAAGGACTTCGTACAGTCAAAGACAGTGTCAAGCAGAAGAGCTATCAAGCTGCCCGAGAAGTGCTTGGTAAAATCCTACACACTTTGCAGGTATGTCACCATGCTACTGTAGAATAGCAGTATTGCTAATAATTAAGGGGAAGATACTATATTGCATATTTTTAAATAAATTTAAAGATGTTACACTACATTGCTATAATAGCTAAAGAGATTACCTAGTTTAAAGGAACATTAGTTGATAGTTAGTAAGTAGAATGCTTAATAGGAAAGTTTAGGGCACAATAAATAAGTAACAGCATAATTGAATTTGCAGTGATCATTTTGTAATTCTGATCCTGGTTCATGTCTTTAAGGATTTCTACAGTCACAGTAACTGGATTGAACTGGGAAAGAGAGAACCTTATTCCAACCTGATAAAACCAAACACCCAAATTAACAACATAGCAGGTAAATGAACACCGTGTGGGTGTTTCTTGGTGTGTTTACATGTTTTCCTGTTGAATGAACAGTACATTCAGTTTTAATTTGTGCGTGCTATTGCATATTAAACATTAAGTTATTCTTAGTGTAAAAGAAAATACACCTTGCTGAAGAATCCAGGTTGGCCTGATCATCTACCAGCTCAGCAGTGTAGCTAGGAATGAATTTTTGGGGAAGAGATCATTTGTACAATTATATATTTATATAGTTATACATTTGTATATCTATCAACAATTGCAACAAGCTTAGGCACTCTGGGTGGATGTCAGAAAGTAGTAGTAGTAGTGAATGCAAAAATGTGTAATGAAGTCAAGCAAGGCCCTATTAAGGCATCAACCAATCCTAAATACTTTTCCAATACAGATCCACTGAACATGATTAACAAAAAGGTGTTAGAAATAGTGTAATTCTAGGTCTATGCTTGTTTTTCTCCTGGATAAACCTCTGTCTGCTGTCACTTTGATATCCATGAGCTCAGAGTGGAACTAGCTGGATTTCAAACAGAAATGGAAAAATTCACAATCCTGGCTGGTTAATCATATTTCTCACTATAGGAGAAAAATAACTTACCAGCAAAGATGGCCTACCAGCTCCACCAGCTTAGCTTAATGTTATGGCAGCTGGTAGCTGGTCAGAGTAAGCTGGAATTTTCAGCAGGACACTTACTAATCTACTTTGGCCAACCATGAAAAGCTCCAGTAAACAACTCCAGTTTTCAGTAGGTTTGTCTGTCTATGTACCTAGACTGTAAATCACAGATGGTTGACAAAGTAAAGCTAAAACAACTTGGTATCTTAGTAACATGTCGGTTTATTACAAATCACAAGAACAGGTTCATTGCTTATTGGCAGAGATTCTAAAATTCTTCGGAACTATAAAGGAATGACGATCATTCTTCTAAAAGACTTTTCCTCAGTTGGTGTTTTGATTACACTAGTAGAGAGCCCTGTTTAACATGCCGCACCAAAGTCTCTCACAGCTTTTCAACTGGGTCGAGATCTAGGGGCTAGTAAGGTCATAACACTAGTGACCTCTCAAATGTTATATACTTAAGGGTTTATGGACTGCAAATTATAGCATCCCTTTCTATGTAGATGCAGACACACTGTTCTTTCTGACAGCCTGATCAGGTCCTGCACATTCTTACACCAGTGAGGAGCAAGAATGAAGAATTACAGGGTTGTGTAATGTTTCAATATTGCATTATCATGCTGTATCATGGCTAACCCTGCTCTCTGACACCAACTGCCTAACAAGTTGGGATATGCAAAGAAAACAATTTCACTTTACAGTAATATACTGTTTATGTAACAAATAAAGGCATACTGGCCCATTGAGTGGAAATAATCTAGGTTGTGCACCACAGAATATATAAGGAGACCATGTTGTATTGAACATAAAACAGAGAAGTCTGATTTCATACAACATACATTTCTTATCTGTTTTGCCAGATTCCAAAACATGCAGGAGCTGTAATAGTGACAACTGCACAGGAAACATCCTGGAAACGGTCATTGAACAGCAGAAACTAACATCAGGATACTTTGGTTTTTTCAAACCAGAAGGTGATGCTTTAACTAGTTTAAGCAGATAAAAAAAAGTCAGAGTTAACAGGTCTAAGATGAAGTTACAGAAAATTGTCAAATGATTTTATTCATATTTTCCACTTGTCCTCTAAAATAACTGTTTAATTTCCAAAAAAAAAAAATACTTATACCAATTGTACCAGTTTTATCCACTTTTTTTCCAAAACAAAATGTAATTTGGTAAATAGTTAAAGGTAATTTGTTAGAGATGAAGATACAGAAAATGTGTGATGAGTGTTTTATTAATATTTCTTTTCCATTTGTCTTCTAAAAAAATCTGTTTGATTTTCAACCACAGTGAAAACATGAAATCTTTTGTATTTTCAAATTTTCATTTCTTCTTAAGGAAAGTGCAGTCATGGAGGAAAGTTTGATCCATCAAGTTGGTGGCAAGGTGGCATAAATAAGGATAGTACAACCTCCAGCCATGGTTATCTACATGAAGCGGCAGCATCAGTGGCCACTGCTGCTACCAGAGAACTACTGCAGGACATAAGAGCAGTAGTTGGAGATTCTGAGTTTCTTAGGTATCTGAGGAATAGTATAAAACAGGATTTAAGCAATGACATAAATAAAAACACCCATATTTAGTATGTACTATATACTTGCTTCCTTAATTAGGTGTCCATTTGCCGCTTTGTGTAATTTTCTGGCTTCAATTTTGCCACCTATTATTCACAGAAGTACTTTGATGATTCCTCAAGAATAGTGTTAAATGTCAGGGTTTTTGTTACGTATATGTAGGTATTTCCTCTGCCTCGCCTTTAGTAGAAAACCCAGGTTTATCTGCTCAGTACAGTTATGTGCATCATTCCTCTTGTTTTTTTATTCACTAGACTAATGGGACTCAGCCAGACTTCAGTGCTGTGTTTCGTTATTGACACCACTGGCAGCATGTCTGACGACATTGCAGAAGTCAAAAGAGTCACTTCATCCATCATTGACAATAAAACACACACAGCAGCTGAAACTTCAGAATACATCCTTGTGCCATTTAATGACCCTGGTAAATTTGGTTCCTGGAGTGCTGTTGTTTATAAAATATTCATACTAAATAGCCTGCTATATTGCTACAATATGGTGTACATATCATACTGGATGCACAGGTAAGATTCAAGACTTTAATGTAATATGAACAGGGAATAGACAATTGTGCTGACAAAAGTCTTACTTTGCACACTATAACTGTATGTATAATCATGTTCATCTTATAGTGCAGCAATTTTCCAGTGATTACATTTTTTGCATCAGATTATAGTTACATAGTTATAGTTAATGTTGTGGAATCTCCATTAAACAAGTGAGTTCCTGTTATCACATATTGTATCAGCTATAAACAGTCATTCCCTCTTTTTTCCGCTTTCACAACATTAATAAGAAAAAATTCAGCTTGTCATGTTACTGAAGAACTGAAAACAGTCCTCTGTCCGGAAGACTTCCTTCCTTCCATAAATTCTAAATAAACATCTCCTTACAGAAAACCATATTAGACATCTGTGGTAAATAGGTTAATCTACACTATATGGCCAAAGTATGTGGACACCTGATCTTCACACCTGTATGTAATTCTTTCCCAAACTGTTGCTGCAAATTTGGAAGGACACAATTGTATGTTGTACAGCATATCTTTGTATGCTGTAGCATTACACTCTCCCTTCACTGGAACTAAAGGACGCAAACCTGTTCCATCATGACAGTGCCCCTGTACACAAAGCAAGCTCCATGAAGACATGGCTTGTCAAGTTTGGAGTGGAAGAAACCAAGTGTCTTGCACAGAGCCCTGACCTCAACCCCACTGAACACTGTTGGGATGAACTGGAACACCGACTGCACCCCGGCGCTCCTCACCCAACATCAGTGCCTGACCTCACTAATGATCTTGTGGCTGAATGAAAACAAATCCCCACAGCCACTCTCCAAAATCTAGCGAAAATTTTTCCAGAATAGTGGAGGCTTATCACAGCAAGGGATGGCCCAACTTATGATGGCTATCATGGTCAGGTGTCCACATACTTTTGGTCATTTACTGTATCTATTTAAATGATAACATATTAGAACGAGTACATTAATATAAATCTGCAGTTTGCCTTGTAGCCTGAACTGCTGTTAAAAAATTAATTTATCAACACTTTCTGACCAAACAGATCCCAGAATTTAATGAGCTCTGTAGTATATGTGAAAGAAAATAACACCTGACATAGAATTTCTGATCACAGAATAATGAAAACGTGAAGGTTAAAAACAGCATTATGTTCACTGTTGTTGTTTTTTTTTTCTGAGTGTTATCATTTATGTACCAAGTGTTATAATTTTTCTTACTTACAAATGAACGAAAATGAAAATAGGAAACTAATTTCTCTGTTTTTTCTTTTTTTTATTAAGGTAAATTTCTGGTCCCGAACATTTTTACTGGCAATCAGGAACAAGTATTTTCTGTGACCATGGTATAAAGAAAAATGTTAGATACCATGTTTTTGTATAAGCAGGGATAAAATGATGAAGTGAAAGCATAACATTGTTCAAACAACAAACAAACAAAATTAGATAGAGAGATAGATAGATAGATCCTCTGTTCTTACATTCTTTCAGATTATGGCCCACTTATAAGAACAACTGATGCTAATGTGTTTAAAGAGCATCTCAATGCACTTAAAGCTCATGATGGAGGAGATGCTCCTGAAATGTGTCTCTCAGGACTCCAGGTATGATAAAACCGTAATCTGTTGTTGGGTGTTCTTTAAAAGTCATGTTGTTGAAATAAGCTTCTTAATGTAAATTAATGATTCCTTGTTTTTTTTGTATTATATATTTGTCAAAATAAAAAAAATCTTTTTAGTGTTTAAAATTAAAAATACTTTTGATTCTAAAAAGGTATTAACAAAGACATGTTTTTTTTTAAAAGTTGACCTTTTTAAGTTGATTTGTTTTTAAAGGTGACTTTAAGTTATGATTAAGTTGACTTCTTGGTATCGTATACAGTCTAGCATCTAAAGGTAAAAAGTAAAATCTAAAATGTACCTTCAGCTGTGTTACATGTAATATTAACCAGGGTTGACAGGTTTCAGCAGAATTTCCAGCCCAACTACATCTCAGATTATGTCAGAAAGCCGGAGTCAGACAGAAATGCCGAACGCAGACATGGATACAACTTTAAGAGTTTTTAATGAGCACAACAGTTTACACACAGTCAATGGCGGCTGAGTTGATGCAAAGGACGAAGCAACAGGCGATTAAACAACAGCAGGTTCACAGTCTTTACTCACAAACAGGGAACTCAATATGCAAACACACGGTCATGGAGTTGAACACCTTGGAGAAGGGGAATGGTCCCACGAAGCGAGGAGCCAGTTTCCTGCCGATGCTTGCAGTTGGCCCACTTGGCATAGCTCCTGGAACTCCTCAGCAACTGAGGCAGGCTCTTCTCCAGGTGCGTTGGCATTGCTTGACGAAAACAGGGCCAAGGGTACATACGCTTCCAACTCCTGCATGGTGAAGAGTGGGGGCTGTTAGCCGTAGGCAGCTTGGAATGGTGAGATGCCCTTGACAGCTGATGGGATTGAGTTGTGGGCATATTCTACCCAGACCAAGTTTGCAGACTAGGATGATGGGTCCTCAAAGCACAGAATACGCAGCCCCGCCTCGAGCTCAATCACAGGTTGAGGCGCTGTCTGGCCGTTGGTCTGTGGGTGAAAATGAGATGAGAGGCTGATGGTGATTCCTAGGAGCTGGCAGAATTCTTTCCAGAAGAGAGATGTGAACTGGGGCCCCCGGTCAGACACAATGTTGTGTGGCAGGCCGTGGAGGCAAAAGGCGTGTTGGACCATGAGCTGGGCTGTTTCCTTGGCAACTTGGGCATCTTGGAAAAAAGCTCCCCCTTGGTGAGTATGGCAAGTATGTTTCACACAGCTTGCCTTCTTTGAACCAGGGCGATACAACAAGAAGTTGAAGCGTCTGAAGAAGAGTGCCCAACAGGACTGTCTGGGTTTTAATCTCTTGGCTGTCTGGAGGTACTCAAGGTTCTTGTGGTCAGTCAAATGGCTGTTCAGTGCCCTCCAGCCAGTGTTGCTGCTCCTCCAAGGCTAACTTGATGGCGAGGAGTTCAAAATTGCCTGCCGCATAGGAATGAGGTGCGCTGGTGAAGGGGCACGGAGTTTGTACTCTACCCCCGATGAACTTCCAGTAGAAGTTTGCAAAGCCCAAGAACTGCTGAAGTTGTTTCCGGGTCTCAGGGCATGGCCACTCCTTGACTGCTTTTATGCAAGATGTCACCCAAGTAGACAAAGATGAAGGAATTCAACATGTCTCTGAAGAGTGCCTGGAAAACGTGCAACATCATGCTCAGGGGAATCATCTCAGGGAACCGAGGTTACGTTAGTAACTGAGTATGTTCCCTTTCGATACTACACTCGTACTGCGTCGCTAGATGCTATGGGGAACCAATACAATCACACCGTGCCATGAATGTGGAACAATTGGCATGAACCGGCCTTGAGCAATAAGACTCAGAGGAACCAGTTAAGATGGGTGAAACCCTCAGGAGAGGGCTGAGCTCACTGAGGTCAGCCCAGCCTAGGATGATTGTTCCCAAATAATCCCATGTCATCTCAGCACCTTTTAGAAAGGGCCAAAAACACACTAGAAATACACCTGTCATAAACAGGCATGTGCCCCTAGGCAGAAAGGATCCAAGCCTGCAAGGCCGGAACATCCAGGCTATAAAACCTGATGAACATAGACGGCGAGGCCCAGCCAGCCGCCGCACAAATATCTGCCATGGACACTAGACCATGCCCATGACAAGGCTATGCCCCGAATGGAATGGTCTCTAACTCCTATGGGGCTATAGATGCCCAAGGAGGAGTATGCCAGCGCAATAGCGTCAACTAGCCATGGAGAAATTTTCTGCTGACTGGAGACCCTTTGATGCAGCCTCCAAAG
>CM074947.1:4661751-4671837 GCA_037577455.1 Pangasius macronema
CGCCTCAGCATGCGCTGACCCCGCTCTGTGATTTTACGTGGCCTACCACTTCGTGGCTGAGTTGCTGTTGTTCCCAACTGCTTCCACTTTGTTATAATACCACTAACAGTTGACTGTGGAATATTTAGTAATGAGGAAATGTCACGAATGGACTTATTGCACAGGTGGCAGCCTATCACGGTACCACACTTGAATTCACTGAGCTCCTGAAATCAACCCATTCTTTCACAAATGTTTGTAGTAGCAGTCTGCATACCTAGGTGCTTGATTTTAATACACCTGTGGCCATGGAAGTGATTGGAACACCTGAATTCAATGATTTGGGGGGGTGTCCCAAAATGTTTGGCACTATAGTGTATCCCAACCCTTGACAGGTGCTATTGTAACAAGATAGTCTATATTATTCACTTCACCTGTCAGTGGTCATAATGTTATGGCTGATCGGTGTATATACGCACAGTATATGTAGGAGGTATCAGCTCCCATGTATGTCAGCACTGGGGACCAAGTGTCTACATATGATTTGTTCCTGTTTTTAATGGCTGCTGTGAGATTTTCTAATGTTGAATGTTCTGTTAAGAGGTTAAGGCAGTACAGAGAGGCTATTTTACTTCTGTCTTTTCTTTGGCAATTATTAATGATGTTAGTACAAATGGTTGGTAATGTTGGCGTATTTGAATGATAATTGATCACCCAGTATTGTGATGAAGGGGCAGTGTGGGATGCTGATACTGAGGATCTCAGACTGCCTGGTCAGGGCCTCCGACCAGAAGGATTGTATGTATGGACATGACCAGAGAGCAGGAAAGTAATCTTCTATGGAATTAGTGCAAGGTTTACATTTGTTGCTATTGTTTGAAATAATGCAGTATAATTTAAGTGTGGTGAAATGTGACTTGCGTAAAATTTTATATTGTATTCACTGAGTCTTAGTTTTGCAAGACATATGAGAATATACATACAGAGAATATATGGTTGGATATGGTTTGCCAATTTACTACTGTGTTCTCCAGGTTGAGATCCAATAACTATTTGTCTATAGGGAAGAATATTGATTTGTCATGATCTAATAGGAGTTTATATACTTGTGATGTTATTTTTCTCATTTCTCGTGGAGCTCAGGGAAATTACAATAAAAAGTGTTGGAATTTATATTTTTCTTTCATGACTTCTTTCATTTGAAGGTATTGAGACAAAAAAACACTGGCGTGATAAGTTATATTTCTCTTGTAACTGGTCAAAGGTCATGAACAAGCTATAGTCACTGAATAGGTGGTCACTCCTCTGTCTTTCCATGTCTGAAATATTGTGTTTTTTTTTGTTTGTTGACCTGGAACATAAGATTGTGCCATAGTGTGTGTGATTACTTTTCATTATTTTGTTTGCTTTCCACCATGTGGTCAGAGTCGTATAAATAGTGTTGCTTTTGTAACAGGGAAGGATTTTAATGGAATTATCTACTATAAATGGTAAATCTTTCAAAGGCAAATTTTGGGCTGTTCAATGCCTAACAATGTAGTGTTTGTGTTACTTGTCCTTGATCGAATGTACTGTAGTTGGTTAGACAGGAAATAGTAAAAACAATTTTGGAACATTGAGTCTCCAGAGGGAAATGCAAAGGTAGAGGAGTTTACTGAGATCGAGGCAGACAAATCCAAAACGTTAGGCAATAGTCAGAACCAGAAGATAGGCAAAAGTCAGGTGATCAACTAACAGAATATCAGAGGTAAGACAATATCAAAAAACACTAGTCAAAACTGGGTCAATAACAGAAACACTAGCAGAGAGATAAACAGAGAGATAAATGGTTTATAGATATAGCTGTTAGTTACAAGTGACCTATATAGTATTTTGATCCAGTTTATGATACTTCAACTTTAAGGAACCATAAATGTATTTAACCAAAATGAAATGGAAATGTTGGTTAAAAAATGGTCTGCTTACAGATCTCTAAAACCATGTTAGCTAAATCTGATTTCCTATGCATCCCATTTCGAAACAGACATAATCCTAATCAGTTCACTTTGTAATACAGGAAACCGGCTGATGCTCCTGTACCACAATTAGAATGAAATCTTAAATAGGAATTTCCTCCATTTTCATCTTTGTTGGTACCCAGACATTAAAATGCTAACTGTTTACTTGTGGTTGAGATATATATTAACGTCAACATTTCACAGGGTTTTCACAGGCTGCCACACATTATATCCATTACAGCCAAGCTATTAAAGGCAAATTGTGCAGGAACTAAACTGTTTTTCTGCTTCTTTAAGAGAACAGATTTTACTCCTCCCTTGTGTGAGGCAGTTAGCATAAATGCTAACTGTTCAGGCAACTGCAACCTCTCCTCATGGTACCTTACTGCCAACGTGACTGATGGAAATGGAACAGGCATTCAGATTGTGAGAGTCCTCCAGGGAAACGGCAACCTCAGTACCACCACTGTGCTCAGTGACACAGGCCTGAATGTCACTGTGGTCATCTACAACGCCTCTTGCTGTTCCCCAGACCTGGAACTGGTTGCTGTGGATGCAGTGGGAAATGTTGCCACCTGCTTTAAAACTGTAAGAGCTACAGCACCAAGCACCAGCACTGCACCCCCTGTAACAGCAACCAAAACCACCACTACAACTACAACATCCACGGCTATCAGCAAAACCGGCACTTTTGGTGTAGAATGTTGCTTGTTTCTGCCAGTCTTCCTTTGGCTGAATGTAGGAGTCTTCCTTTACCAATTCATGCAGCTCTAGGGAAAAAACAACAAATTGATCTGAATTCGAATCAGATTTACATATTTAGCCCTACATAATACCAGTAGTGCTTTTACCTAGAGTAAGTAGCAAATGAACAAATGAAATACACATTAATCATAAACTTTTTATTTTTCTATCTAATTATAAATCAATGTGTAACAGGAAGGGAATCTTACTTGCTTGATAGGCTGTGTGTTTAAAGTCTAAACTATGAGGGTATTAATCTTAGATTTGGTCATTTAAGGGTCTGTTAATTTAATGCCATTAAATTATGGGCACAGATATCATTTATGCTAAGCTTGTTAAAGAAACTGTTTAGCCTATAATGGACAATCTGTGGCATTAATCTTTAAAATCAGAATCATAATCTTAAGATGTTTCCTGCGTCCTTTGCTATTATAGTGTAGTATGCCTACATGCAATATAGGGTTATAGGGTTTCAGTATTAGGAAGGCATTAATTAATAAATATAGGTGCTTTTACTTTTTAATTAAACTGGATTACATGCTAGCACTAGAATCACAAAGGGATTTACAGAAGATGATGATGCTATGTTACTTAACTGGTGTATGTAGATTTAAAATATATTGCATTATACATTCAGTGTGTTTGATTTTTGTTTTTCATTTAAAATACATGCTAATTACTGTCATTTTCCCTCTGTAATTTCATATTTATTTTCCCTTGTAATTTTGGTTATACCTCAGCAAAGCTAGCATATTAACTACGTTGAACAAATTTATTCTAATTTCCAGCATAAGATTGGAATGGAGGGGGTCAATATAGTTTTTAAATCATTTACATGCTGCAGGAAGTGAGCTTCCATGTTTTTACCTCTGCCTTAGGTAACCTATAGCTCATCACCAAGCACTTGTATGAAAAAAAAAATCATTTAATTTCTTCGGAAATAAAGCTTATTTCCTTGTACACCTTGGGAAAGATGCTGGGGTGTGGAAGTTTTGGATCTGTCTATGAAGCAGGCTGCAGTGAAGACGGGAAGTGGGTGAATGGCACCTATACTGCAGTTGACACTGAGAATGATGATTCATGAATTGTAGTGTGTTATGTATTATTATATGGGTTTACTGAGATGTGTGATATAAAGTCAGGGCTACTGTTAACATCAGTTTCATTATCATCAATTTAGTTATCATCAGAGTTGTCTTCATTGTCTTCACTTGCCTTGAAAAAGGTTATGGTCTAGATTTAAGTTTGGTGAAGAATTTTAATTTAATTTTCATTTCATTTTAGGGCCAACATGTTTTTGTAAGTGTAAGGGATTGCATTAAATAGCCTACTTTTTTCTACATTTCAGATCTTATTAGTTTTTCAAAGTGAGAATATTTAATCAGACTATTCTTTCTAAAAAAAACAAAAACAAAAAACATTAAAATATCATCATATAACACTAAATGAATGCTCTTTCAGCTGCTCCTGTTAGGGGTCGCCACAGTGGATCATTGGTCCACATATTTGACTTAGCACAGTTTTTATACTGGATGCCCTTCCTGACACAACCCTCCCTAATTTTATCTGGGCTTGGGACCAGCACTGAGAGTGCACTGTTGCACACAACCCCAGTGGCCGGGGTTGGCTCCCTGGCCGGGAAACGAACCTGGGCTGCAGCAGTGAGAGTGCTGTAGCCTAACCACTGGTCCACCAGGGACCCCATCATATAACACTGATGTCTTAATATTTTAGCTTTGGATAATTATTCTCATAAACATGAGGAAATGTTGGTGGAGAACCTATAAATAATAAAACACACAAAATGAAATAGGTATAGTTATACCCTGTGCTCCAATCTCTCAACTCCCTCCTGACAATCTGTAATCTGCCGAGATACTACTGGATAGCACAGTAAGCTGTCATCCAAAGCTGCCTTGCTGTTTCTTTATACTGTGAATCGAACATTTCCAAGCTTCTCACACTACCTGCTGCTAATTATTAACTGTATTAATAATGTTTTGCATTATTAGCAATGTTTTGTCTTCTTCTAATATTAGCCTGGACAGAGATGCACACTCCGTCTAGAGGTGGCTTTAATGCAAATGCCATGTATGCCACCTCATGTGAGAATGTTCTCGAGCTCCTGGAGTGGTTTGAGACCCCCAACTGCTACAGCTTGGTCCTCGAGCGCCCCAGTCCCTGTATGGATGTCCATAAGTTTTGCATGTGTCAGAATGGCCTGCTGTGTGAACCCCTGGCTTGCGTCATCATGCTGCAGGTGGTTCATGCCGCACGGCACTGCAGAGACCGCCAGGTTCTTCACCGTGACATCAAGGCGGAGCTGGTGCTGGTGAACACCAACACCTTAAATGCAGCAGCATCACATTGACTTGGAAATTGTGCATAGAAGAAGCATGAGAATTGACAGAATAGATGATGAAGTCGTAACCGTAGGTTTCAGATAGTGACAAAAATGTCTTCACACAGCCTGAGAACATCTGGTACAGTGATGCCTGGAGCAAGACCCAACAAAACGGCCCACCCTTGAGCAGATCACTATGCACGAGTGGTTCTCTGGATTACTTCAGTGCCTGATGTGGGTTAGTCGGGCTGAACAGAATAGACTAAATAAAGTTTAGGGATGAGGAGAAGTAGGGGAAATCACTTTATATAGCAGCTCAGTATGCCAGTATGCCGGAGGCACAGATTAAAGACTTATAGGAACACCAGTGGTCCTTACATTCCAATTACGTACCATAAATTATTTTTTATTTAATTAAGGAAATACTATATTCATGTTTTCAGGGAAAAGATACACACTAAGGGTACAAAAGATCTATCCTTGGTAGTACCACTCCAGCAACAAAGGTATAGTTTATTCATTTTATTTCTCAGAGTATAGTTAGAGCAGGGTTTTTACACCTACAGAGATGCTTTAAAATTGTATAGAAATTGTCACTGATTTCTTCAATACAGATTTATTTTACAAAAAATTACAATAATTCTGCATATAGAGGCATAAAGACTTTTCCACTCACCTAGTCATATTAAAATTGTCATTAGACTACAGATGACATATTTATAGGCATAATTAGAAATATAGGTTGTATTTCCACCACTGATGCAAATTTAGAAAACTGTGGCCCTCCTGGCTACGCTTCTTTTTCATGCATGTCCTCTATTACTGTCCATTTCTCACCACAGGACTGATGCAGGCTAGATATCTGTAATTGTTTCTAAATTGTGGAAGAAAACCTCAAACCCTTCTGTGCTTGATGAACCTATACCACTGTTAGCATCATGAAGTAGCTTGTGAGTGCTACTGCTGTGCTCAGAACCAGTGTACTACTCATGTAATATCTAACCGGCAGTGGTCATGTCGTGGTCACTTCTCTAGAGGTGGAAAGGTTGTGCACCAATATAGAACATACATTCATTCATCCATTCATCTTATGCAACCATTCATCCCAGTCAGGGTCCTGATTAATCTCGAGCTCATTCTGGGAATACACCCTGACACCAGTTCACTGAAGGCTATATGGAGCCTAAAAATATTCTGCACTAGAAAAGGGAGACACATTTTTCTTCTTTTTCTCAGCCATTTGAGTGGGAAACAAGGTCACAGTGGCACTTCTAATGTATGAACTTTATGCAGTCCATAATCTCCCATAATCCCAATCCAAAGAAATGGTTCTGTACATCAGACACACTGCCTGCACTTACACTTTGAATTTGTTTGTGGAAATTAGATTTAATTCCAATTATTGGCTATAAAACATGATCATTGTGGCAGCTGCAGAGTATTTTTAAGATTCTTCCTCCACTGAAAATGTCCATAAAGCAAGCATGGGCTAACACAATTTCTGCCCCAATGAGGTACTATTAGCACTATTCACATTTTTTGACTACTACATGCAATAATACCTCCATGAAGCCAAATCGGGAGTGAGAGTGCACTGTCTCATCGAGAAAGGGGAGCAAATCAAGGGCAACATTTTTTTAAAATTCAAAATAAGTAATTAGTATTTCATCAGAATGTAAAACACAATGAGTTGTGTAAAATTGAACATGCAGGGTCTGCAATATCCTCTTAGTGTGATCCGTGTTTAATTTAGAGGATAAAAGTAATCTTTGGGCTTTTCCCTTCAGCGAATCATCACTCTCCATCTATCCCTATCTTCTGCATCCTCAAAACTTGCACCCACTAGCTTCATCTCCTCATTTATTACCTCCATATACCTCCTCTTTGGCCTTNCCTCTGAACATGTCCAAACCATCTTAATCTGGCCTCCCTAACTTTGTCCCCCAAACGTCCAACATGAGATGTCCCTCAGATGTACTCGTTCCTAGAGGATAAAAATAATACCACATCATCATAAATGCTGTGTGACTAAATTGGAGTCAGTTATGTTATAATGCATGTCTGTTTTTTAATGGAGTTTATTTTTAAAATGTACATTTCTTTCTGATTCATTAAAAAAAAAAAAAGATATAAAGCATGAAGAAAATCTGAGGTTTATCTGGCCACATAATGCACCTTAAAAACAAGGCTGAACAGAAAGCAGACAGTAAAGATGGAGATCTGAATTAAAAAAGGAAGTTTGTGCTTGTATATACAGCAAAAGCCACTGACGGTGTCCATGCCCATGTCTCCTTGGCCTAAGAAATCGGTAGTTAGTAATAGTATTTGTTACACACATGATAAAAGTTTATATAGTCTCTCTAACTTTGATGCTGAAATTACACAGCCGGTCATATGTACAACATTCACACAGTAAAGTTTGTAATAAGGCAGTTAGTCTCCAGAAACTGTGGAAATCCATCTGAAATAAATTATCAAAGTGGCAATAAAATATATCAAAGGACCAGTCACAAAAGGAATGCAGGATCAATATACAACTTCTGAAACGTCCTGACTGGCTTTTCTTTTCCCAAAGAAGGCATCATATACAGCTTAAAAAAAAAAAAAAAGCTGATCAGAACATTTATCACAGGCTGCTGAAATTGCAGTACAATAATGAGTGAATTGCAAGACCAAACTCATCATGTGTAAGTAAAGAAAAAAAAATAGAAATAAAATAATTTAGGAAGGAACTGCTGTGTTAATCATTTTGGTGAGTACCTGACTTCTGCTCTTTAGTTTTGTGACCTTGCACTGAAATTAAAAAAAAAAAAAACAGCGATCACAGCTCCTGCTTTCTGAAGGTGCAGACTTCTATCCGGCAGAGGCCACACCAAAGCCTTTACATCCCACACATTCAATGCAACTTTATTTAATATATATATATAATGCTTTACACAGTCAGTTTAGCAGTCCTACTTGCCACCGTGATGCTCTTCTTCTTTCTTGTTTTTTTTTTTTGTTTGCTTGTTTTCTCTCCTCCATGCCACTCAATACCTTGCAAATGCTCTAGTGGGTAACAAACACCACCCACCCAAAAATAAAATAAAATAATAAAAATAAACTAGGAGGTACCAAAGCTTCAGATTATCATGGAACTGGATAAATGTGAATGCTTCCTGGAAAAAAAAACAAAACAAAACAAAACAAAAAAAAACACACTGTTTCCTGTAACCCGACCATGACAGTTGTGTGAACAGGAAAAGCAGAGAGTTGTTTGGTGGTAAACTCAGAAATGCTGATCAAACGAAAAGATAACATTCCACCATTCCATGAACATGAATGAACGCAATGGGTGGAATTAAAACCCAGGCTGAGAAGATATACCAAAAAAAACAAAACAAAACAAAACAAAACAAAAAACACCTAAGTGAAGCAGCTAGTGTCCACTTGATACAAATGAAAGTCTATTGCTGCTCTGTTAGCAAACTATTCATAGGGCTGTAAATCAGTGATGTTTAGCAGTTCCTTCAGCCCCAACGCACAGTAGAGTAGAAATCATCTCGCAGCTTATAAACGGCGCTCTGGAAGCCCAGCTCTCCTCCACACAGTTGCCTTTCCCTCAGCCAGGTGGCAGTGTAAACCATCTGATGTGGGAACTGAACCGGCTTCTCTCTCACAGTATAATCTAGATGAATAATAGTGGCAGATGGAGGCGTGTCACCGACTCCTGCACCGCACCCCATCTCCAGCCCAGAGGAGGGATCAGGAAGGAGGAGGGGCTGAGGGTTCATTTAGGCCCTTTGGAGGGGGTGTCGGTCTCAGTGGACTGCCGGCCATCGCTCCAGGCCTCTCGGGTGCTTTTTAGAGCCTGAGTGCGCTCCTGGTCCACCACCACGTAATCTACCCTCTCATCTGACACTGCCATGCCTGCCCCGTTGCTCTGCACAGCCAGAAGGAGGACACATGCTTCATATAATAATTCAACACAGAGTCCACAATTTAATCACAAATTCCTAACCGTAAGTGATTAAAGAAATGATCCCAAATGTCTATAATGCTAATACTCTCTAAACAGATCTAGTAGCTACAGTAATGATGCCACAGATATAAACTTGTTTAATGAAGTGGGTTTACTGTCAGGTTTATCATTCTGACAGGATTTTGCTCGTTACCTTTCGAGTGGATTTGCCGGGGTCCAGGTCCAAGTCCAGATACTCGACCTTGGCATTCATGGGTGGTCCTAACTTCTGAAATGTCCCAAAAAATGTCAGTTAGTGAACGCTCAACAGCTGATGGACACTTAATAGTCAGTGGAATTTGAACGTAAAGCTCCAATCAGAAAGAGCAACTAAGGCAGCAGGATTAAATCCGAGGGGCTGCCAGCTGTGGGGCTTTAAGGAATACTCCAGTTTGAATGTATGTGAAATTACACACAAACAATTTCAACATGTTTTTTTTTTTTTCTTGTACTGAGGAAAGAAGGATAATGGATGTCTAAGGGCAGCTGTAAGAGGATTTATGCAAAATATATTCAATAATTTTATAAAATAATCAGGAATTAAGCTCCATGGACATTACGTTTAGTTATTTTGTTGAATTTAAACTTTTGGAGATGTAATTAGTTGTTGTTGCACAAGTCTGAATACCATAAAATCTTCAGGAAAGCCTTTACTGCTCTAATACTCAAAAGTAGAGCTTTCTGATGTCTGTTTCATCCTAAAGACCCTTACGGACAGTTACGGAGTGTTTCACAGTTCGGCATCACATAAGTAAGGAATAAAACACTTGCTTTCGGTTCTTTTCTCAGTACAGGAAAAATGTCAACACTCTTGTTTGTGGTAATCACACGTATATGCTACAGATAAAGTAGATCAAAATTAGGTTGAAAAAAAAGCTGGAGAATTCCTTTAAAAAGTGACATTAGAATGATAATTCTATGATTCAGCTATGATGAATATGGACTAGACACTAGAAGACAGTGAACATCTAGGTGAGGATTCATCTATCAAACACTCCTAACAGCACATAAACCAACCTCGT
>CM074947.1:4673005-4684255 GCA_037577455.1 Pangasius macronema
ACACACACACACACACACACACACACACACACACACACACACACAGACACAGAGAGAGAGAGAGAGAGAGAGAGAGAGATAGACACACAGAAACAGAGACAGACACACAGAAACAGACACACACACACACACACACACACACACACACACACACACACACACACACACAGAGAGACAAACACACAGAGACAGACAGACAGAGACACACAGACAGACAGAGACAGACACACACACACAGACACACACATAGAGACACACAGACAGAGACACACACAGACAGAGACAGACACAGACAGAGACAGACACACACACACAGAGACACACAGACAGAGACAGAGACACACAGACAGAGACAGACACACAGAGACGCACACAGAGACACACACACAGACAGACACACACACACACAGACAGACAGACACACACACAGACAGACAGACACACACACAGACAGACAGACACACACACACAGACAGATAGATAGACAGACAGACAGAGTGAGAGAGAGAGAGAGAGAGAGAGAGAGAGAGAGAGAGAGAGAGAGAGAGAGAGAGAGAGAGAGAGAGACAGGAACAGAGAAAGACACACGTAAAATCCATTCACATTCCCACATAAAAATGTTCAGGATACATTAATCTGTTTGGGTGACCATGTTCTGCTAAACCTCAGCAGTTTTAAATAAAAGCACTCGAGTGTGAAATGAGTATGATACAATCCACAAAATGATCAGGCTCTATCATGAGTTAGGACAACACTACCACACTGGATGTTAGTTAGTTATCGTGCCATGCCAGAACCCTGCCGTGGCCATTCAGCAGCAGCCGGCTCAGTGGCCAGCAGCATAGCGATAGCTCACAGGGAACTGGCTGATGCTGAAACGTGACGGCGGACTTCCTAACCAGAGCAGCATGAGTGTCACTTACTCCCGGGTGAAGGACTTGGTGATGGGCGAGCGCACTGGTGTAATAAACTCCTCACACTCAGGGACTGGTCTGATGTCCAAAGGGGCAGGCTTGGCTAGAACACAGGCACCAAAACCATGTTACACTGAGAAACCGTACAAGACAAACAAGTCAAAGCTTACAAACAGGTTACAATAATTGTCTTTGTTCACCCTTTAATTAGGTTTAAATCACTTAAATCAAAGAAGCAGCTATCCCAGAGATTCACCATTTTTATGATAAACTTAACACAAGTTCTCTGGACAAAAATTAGTCACATTTGGCATTTATTTCCTAATACCGCATCAATCAATCCCATCCCCCAGTTTCCTGAGGGAGTTCCTGTCAATTTTAACTTAAGACAGAGTTTTTCCTGTCAATTTTAGTCTGCTCTTCCACTGACTGGAAGCTAGAGGTGGGCGAGATGACAAAAATACCACATCACAATTCTGAGGGGAAATTTCTGTAATACACGATATGCATCGTGGTTTACACGTTTGCTCACAAACGGCCATCAACACAGTAGATTTGCATTTAAATAAATAAATAAATAAATAAATAAATACTTGTTTAAAGTTATATTTATTTTTTAACATGATTTATTATTTTGCAATTATTTTTCAATTATTTTTGTATTATTTGTTATTAATATTATTATATTTCTTTATTATTTTGTGTTCAAAATATTTAACACAAAAAAGAATAAGAAAAATAGATAGATAGATAGATAGATAGATAGATAGATAGATAGATAAAAGTGCTTATTTTATAAGAAGTCATAGTTTATCATAACACTGATGTTATAAAGGCCATATCGCCCAGCCCTAGTGGATGCAGTTAAGCTTGATTTTGCTCCATTTAATCCCACAGGTTTTCTAATGGATTGTGATTCGCTGATTTCGCAGGCAGGCAAACCCCACAGTCATCACGCTGTAATGCGAGTGTGTCAGTGTTGTGTTCTGCTTGGACATGATGCACAAAAACAAACTCAGCATCTGACCAACAAACTTACATTCATGGCGCACAAAATATTGTGAAAGAAGCCGCTGCTTTTTGTGAATGTGACTAATTTTGTGTCAGGGGAGCTTGCTGATTAGTACATGTCTAAGTTTTCTAAATTCCATGAAGCTATTCGAAAGGGAATTAAGTGTGGTAGGAGATGTGAGACGTGGTGCTAAACAGTGTGGTGTGACTCATTTTTGCCTGTGGAGGGAGCTGTTGGCTGAAAAAGAAGCTTGAAGCAGGCTGACTTGGTACAATAAAGGTAGCAATTCGCAAATTAATTATCCATATGCATCTGATCTGTCATTTTAATAGTGCTTTAAGATAAAAAAAAAACTACATTAAATGACCAGCGAAACCAGCACAAATTCTCAATAACTGCAAAAGCAGACTCCAAAAAGCAAATAGTCTTCATAGCACATTTTCAAATAATTAAAAAAATAATGTACAGCAATATCATCCTGCTGAAAAGTGCAATTCCCGAATCTGATTCCTTAAAAACAATAATAATAATAATAATTTAAAAAAATAAATAAAAACCTCAGCAGCAGGAGAAATTGTATCCCCAATCAATTTCACAGCAATTCGCTCTCACTCACAACTGGTACTGCTAAGCTGAGAATCACATGATCTGGCAACCGTGGCGGAGCCCACTTTTCCCAAACAGCATCGTCTGAAAGCTACACCATCTGGTGCCAACGTGCGAAGATACAGATAGCACACGCTACTTATCAGCATTTCAAAGCTCTTAGCTGAGCTCATTAGGAACTTAACACGTTAACTTTTAGCACGCAGCCACGCTAGCATCAACAACCTCACAGACACACGGTTATTACAGCTGAGCGGCTGATCCCAGGGTTAAGAGATATGGAGTTTGTGTAGTAGTTTGGCAGTGATTACTCGATGATTGTGCATACAGTGGCTTGCACGTGTTTTTACCCCCTTGAACGTATCACAATTTGGAACTGAATGGAAATGATCGGCTTCTGACAGAGCACTTATTTTGACTCTAGGCAGAGTCACAGTTGTGCCATATTCTTTCCGATTTTTAATAATGGACTTAATAGCTTGGGATGGTTTTTACACCCAAAGTGATTAAAACCTTTTCCGGAGCTTTCTCCCGGGCATGATTTGATAGCTTCGTGGTCTTCATGGTGCTATTTTGTTTAGGTATGTTCTCCAACGAGCTGTTGAGGCTTCCAGGAACATGACTATTTATATTGACGTCACATGACACTAACCAACTAGTGGGTAATTATGTGACTTCTGATGTCAGCTTGTCGCATCAGAACTTGCATTTCACAGCAATGGGGGTGAATACTTGTGCAATCACAACTTTCTGTAACTATCTGTAAATAATTCTACAGACTATACTGGTTTGTCACACAGCTTCAGTATTAATTATGGGCTATTTTGTGAAGTCGTGTTATGTAACACCCAATTGACATTTCAGTAACAGATTCTAACGCTACAAAATAACAGAAAACGCTCGAAAGGGGTGAATACTTATGCAAGACATTGTACAGTATGCTCGGTGTGTTAGTTTGTGAGTGTTTTTGTGATTACTAGTATCATCCTTTACTTAACCCAAACCAACTTTAAATCCCACTGCTTTTTTTTTTTAACTTGTCTATTAATATTGGCACCTGTAGAAAAAACATCCTTTGTCTATGTATAATCTATAAATATACATAACATTCCTTCTTCTGATGCTTGTTAAGCTGAAACCCTTGGCTAGGTTAAGTGTTGAGAAAAGTTCAGATGACAGACAGATAAAGAGAACAAGAGAATGTAAACACAGTGGCGGTCTGTGCGGGTACCTACCCTTACGACGTCTTGAGAAATCACCTATGGTTTGAGAGTCGGTTCGCTCAAGACCGACAGGCCGATTAGCTCTGATTATTTTAGGACTCTGACCTGATTGGTGAAAGAAAACTTGTTTTTGTTACATGCCTCTCTTGCAATAATCAACTTTTTTTTTTTTTTTTTTAAACCTCGCCCCCATGCAGTGTAGCAAAAGCATGGCCACCTCCTCCTCTTCCTCCGCTCCTCTACACTTTCTTACACCTTCACTGCACAGATATGTATCACACTGCTGCCATGGCAACAACTTATCATGCACATAAGTCATGCAACAGGCACGGCATCCCCTGAAGCTTGGGGCACAACACAGCATGCACAGAGTTACACACACTTTGGAAGTACAGAACGCGCGACGACGGCGCGCGGCAACGTGGGCTCGGACGCACGGCAGCGTTTCAGAGTGTTCGACGCCCACTCGTGGTCATGCCCCGACACCCGGTACAGAACAGCGGCAGTGAAAGCTACAGCAATCAACACAGCGAGAGCAGGAGGAAAACAAGACACAAATCTTCTACAACCTGTGAGGAACTACACACAAACTCACAGAGAGACGGAGAACTTCAGCTACACACTGGACATCTGACAGTAAGGAAGACATGTCACAGAGATGGACGTGAGACGGAAGGCTGAAAAGCTAGATGAAAAAATAAAAGCGCTAATCGGTGTTCCAAATTGCTGGGCATACACTGTACAGTTTACAGCCCTTTTTTCCAATCAACTGGCCAAATAATCTCCAACTGAACTGTCAGATGATGGTAGGAATTTTTCTCCTGCAAGCTGAGCAGGGTTACGAATCAATTTCTCAAAGGTACAAACTGATTTTGACATCAGGAATGTGCTGCAAAAAGCATTACAAATATGTGTTTCTGACTGGCTGGCGAATTCTTACATGAGCGCTCCTCCAAAATTAAAGTGCCTTTGTTTTCATTATGAACGAGCAGGATTTTGTTTGGCGATCACCAAACCTGCGAGGAAGGGGACGCTGGTAAAAACAACAAAAACAAGCTCGGTTTATTTCAATATCAATCATTTACTACGAAATTTCAATATCAGTCATTTACTACGAATTGAACAATGACTTTTATTCACACAGAAATGAATAAGCTATAGGCTTATGGGGATTAGAAAGTTATCTAACTAAAATAATGTAAAATAATGTTTTTGGGAGGTTGGAACAAACCAGAGAATGTGGACAAAGCCCACTCAGACACAGGGAGAAACTAAATTAGACATTTTTGAACAGCGGGTTAGTGGCCATGGTAGAAGTGAACTAACACCTTAACAATGTGTCTTGTTATAACAGCAGCAGCAACAGAAAGAACATGAAGGACACCCTATTGTGTGTCATGGTGTTCTTCACCTCTACCTCGCCTGTAATTTGGTCAGTCTGGCTGTGTATGATTTTACTTCTTTATCCCATCATGACCAACAAGAGGAGGAGAATGTTTTAGCACACGAACACATTCACGTATAGTGTGAGTATATACACCGATCAGCCGTAACATTAAAGCTACTGACAGCGTGAATAACACTGCTTATCTCGTTACAATGGCACCTGTCAAGGATATATCAGGCAGCAAGTGAACAGTCAGTTCTTGAAGGTGATGTGTTGGAAGCAGGAAAATTGGGCAAGTGGAAGGATCTGAGCGACTCTGACAAGGGCCAAATTGTGATGGCTAGAAGCCTGGGTCAGAGCATCTCCAAAATGGCAGGTCTTGTCGGGTATTTCTGGTATGCAGTGGTTAGCGCCTACCAAAAGTGGTCCAAGGAAGGACAACCGATGAACCGGCGGGCGCCCAAGGGTCACTGATGAGCATAGGGAGCTAAGGCTAGCCTGTCCGGTCCGATCCCACAGAAGAACAAATTGAAAGGTGTCAGAACACACACGCTTGCTGTGTATGGGGCTACATAGCTCGTCTGGACCGGAGGTTTAAGGGGTCTAGAGTTAGGCTAGCTCGTAGACACCCTACGCGATCTGTTTGTTCAGGCTACCATGGAGGCCAAACATCACATCTTACAGGACTTGAAGGATCTGCTGTTAACGTCATGGTGCCAGAAACCACAGCACACCTTCAGAGGTCTTGTGGAGTCCATGCCTTGACAGTCAGAGCAGTTTTAGCGGCACAGTGGGGACCTACACAACATTAGGCAGGTGGATTTAATAGTACGGCTGATCGGTGTACATCGTAGGCTTTGGTGGTACAGGACGAGTGATTCAAATGTGCAAAACAACAAGAAGTGCCAAACAACGAGATTTCTAAAATCGACAGTGTATGCCTGACTTAAGATAACAAAAACGAACACCCGGACATGAACAAAGTGTGGAGTAAAAAAAAAAAAAAGAGAGAAACATAAACGAGACACACAGAAAGAGAAGCCTGTGATTACCCAATGAAAATGCCACATCTCTCCCAGCACAGCTAACTAACACTGCATACACACCAAAAATATCAGCTACAGTCTGCGCTGGATTAGTAAGCAATGTGGCAAAGCAAGAGAAAGAGATTTGTAATGAGAATGTCACTGTGCCTGGCCCATGATTACACCAAGAAAAATTATATTTCATTAGTATCTCTGCAGAGTATACACCAAAATGTGACTGCAGAAAACAGCAGGCATTATTTATTATTTTCTTATCCAATTTTTTTTTTTTTTTTTTATAAAACACATCCTACTGATTAATAGCAGGCTCTTCCTAGCCTGGCCATCAAAGAAGCCTTTGAGAGAGAGAGACAATGGGGACAGAGGTGACCGCTCCAGGCTAACAGCTTGGTCAGGCTGCCTCATAACCCAGAGATCTGAGACACAGCACAATAGCCCTCTTTCATTTAGTCAGGTCAGATGCTAAGAGCTAACAAAGGCAAGAGCCACTGCAACACGAGCAGGATGGGAACGCTGCACTGGCTGAAAGGTTTCTTTCTCTAGTGCAGGTGTCCTGGGTTCAACTGTGGAGAGACACTGGAGATGTGAGCTAGTGCTACGTTAGGGACTGAAAACTCAATGTAAGTAGCATTAGTACGTAATTACTGATACACTACTGAGAGAAGAAAGGTTTATAAACATGGGCCAGCACATGTTAGTAGGAAATTTGTGGAAAAACAATGAGCATGAGATTTAACAGAGCGGTGAAGATGAACGGATGCAAGAAGTTTAACCAGCTTTTTCTTTTTTTTTTTTTTTTACAAAAAAACAGCCAATTTCACAGCATAGCCACACACATCTAGAGCCAGCCCCCTCACACACGCACACAAATAGCTTACCTTTGCGGTCAGGTTTGAGGTTTCGGTCAACAGGCGGCGGCTGGCAGTCAGCGATGGGCATGGGTCTTCGTGGAGGTGTTTTGGGACTTGATCTGAAACCCATGTGGGCCGGAGGAGGCACCTGCTTCCCCAGGGAAGGAAACTCCACTGTGCCCGGGGTCATGGGCACGTAGTTGGGCTCCTGGATAAGCTCGGACAGGCTACCTGAGTGCTGATGTGACGGAGAATTAGCACTCATAGGCACATAGTTTTCATCCATCTCCTCAGTTGAAGTGTTCCCTACAGGCAGCATGCCTTTATTTTTCTGTAGGAGGAACAGGTCAGAATTGCACTTTCATTTTCTCCAGCTCGAGCCAGGAAGACTGTATAACAGCACTTACACTTAAAATCAGGAATTATACAATTATTTTAAATATAATTTGCATAAAGACTTTTCTTCATATAAATATCCATTGATTACAAGTCACACGGTTTTTGTTCTTACAAAATAGTTGCTGAAGGGTTCGTTGAACTCGAATGAACAGTTTCGGTCTGAAGGGAAAGATCTGGGTATATCATAACAGTCTTGTGATCCATAATCTGCAAAGATGAGTAAAAAAAACATAACTAAGGAACACATTTAAACCAACACAGACTCACAGAACACTCGCTGCATGTGGACATCCAAACGTCTTATTGGGAATCAGTAAACAATATTCATTGATCTATATCTATATCTATGAAAAGCGTCGAAACACTGAACTTGTACACAAACATGACATCTAATCCACACACAAAAATCAGGTGCTGATCAAAATTGGCCTTTTCTTCCTACATTTATGGATGTTATTTACTTTTTAATCTTGCCCGTCTTCCTGCAAAGATCATGTTATGTAAGTAGCCAGTCTGTCTAAAGATATCTGAAGCCTTGCAAGCTAAATGTCCTCACACAGGGAATGTTTTTTTCTAAAGTTGTTTAGAGAAAAAAAAAAAAAAAAGCTCTGTGCTGTAGAGAAATGGAAATAAGCCTAATCAGTTCAGTTTCTATTCAGATACCCGCTTCCCATGCTGCTCCTGCGCTGCGGGCCGAAATGAAAATTTTAAAAGTCATTTCCCCCTTTTTCACTTTTAAAAATACTTTAAAATGTTACTTAAAAATGTACTGGTACATGCAAACTAGGACCATTTCAGTTTCTGTTTCTGCTTTGATCTCTTTTAGTCTTTTAAATCCTCACCTTTGCGCAGGCGTGAGGAATCCACAGGGCCAATGGTGTTGCTCCGTAGGGTTTTGCTTCCTCCCGGCCCCGAAGGCACACAGTAGTTTGAGTCCGTCTCCGACACTGACCTAGGTACGACGTAAGTGTCCGTGGGCGAGCGATCAGCCGCCGGCCCCACTGAGGGTTTGGGAGGTCGAGGAGGTGGCACCACGTCTGACGCTGAGGCCTCTGCCCCCCCAGCCGTGCGGGGCACCTGATAGGTGCAGTTGCTGCCAGGCGTGGGTGGGATGTCGTAGCTGACGGACAGGTTCCTGAGCTGAGCCTCAAACGAAGGCTTTCGCGCGGGTGTGTTGAAGACGTAGACGTCGGCAGCGTCGGAGTCGGTGGTGCCTGACAAGGACGCACTTTTGGGCAGCAGCACCGTGTCCTGAGACCGGCTGCGGGGAAGTTCGTACGAAGCCTGCGCCTCGATCGACACACTGGGCCCCCTTGCTGGAGGCGAGTCATATAGTGGGGCGTGTGGGGAAGAGAAGAAGCCGTTGACTGATGCGTGCTTGGCTGTGGAGGTTGAGGAAGTGGGCGTGCGGTGAGATGGGAGGTTGTCGTTGCAGTCCGGCTCCGAGGAGGTAGACTTGGAGCAGTCATGTCTGAGAAAGAGAGAGAACAGGACTGGGTGTTACTCTGGCTGCTTCTCAGTGTTTTGCGTTCCAGCATTAAAATGACAGTCAACAACACAGGAAGGGCAAAAAATGTACTTCCAGGTTAAAAACACCAATATTTTTTGACTGTTTATCACAAATCACCACTATGCAGATGGCAGGTGACACCAGATGTTCTTATTTTTGTTATGTTAATGTTCTTTACTGGCAGAGTTAGTAATTCAGCATGCATACAGATGCCTGGTTGCATATCTAACACGTTTTTTTTTTAAATGTTTACTGTATTTCTACATCTGTAACGTGCCTATGCGTGGGTATGAGAAGGAAACAAGTCATCAGGACATATAAGAAAGGCATTTTGAAAGACTATACGTGCCTAAAAATACCAACCATCTTGTTTTTTTTGTAACTTAGATAACCATGACATGACTAACCACAATGGTCTATGAAATGAAAGTCACACGGTAAAGACTGAGTTGAAGTAGGAGTAACGAGATTTGGACACTGACCTCTACCTACATTGTATATCAACAGTTTTAAAAATTAATTATTTTTTTTTACTTAATGTGGCATTGCATCATATTATAGCGATAAAAAGTGGCACACTGTTTACACAAACGTGTCCTGAGTGTAGAAATTTGTACTTTTGGTTAAAGGTTAATCAGTCCATGCACGGAAATGTGTGTCTATGTTTCCTCAGTCATCACACCACACAAACACACACCGATGCTGTGCACTCACAGACTGTCAGGAGGAGCAGTCTTGCTCTCACACTCCTCCAAGAGCAGGTATTCCTGCTCCAGCCCGCTTTGAGACAGAGCCACATTAGCACTGTAGCACGCACACACACACACACACACACACACACACACACACACAGCAGTGGACAGGTCATGGATAAATGCATGTTCCTTTAAATTTCATTTAGCTTCAAAAATGGCAGATATCCGTAGATCACACTACAGCACTGTCACTGTAGTGGAGATACGAACATTATGACACCGGGAGGTAAGGTTACTGATTACTGACTGGAAAATATATTTATACAGCATCACTTACAGCTTCAATTTATAAAAACACATGAGCCACAAACCTGCAGAGTAGCTTTAACGTACCCCAGTTCTAAAAACTAACTCCGTTTTCACACCTGGCTCGTTGGGAGCGATTGGTTCAGAACCTGGTGCGCTTTCTCCCTCGATTCGGTTCGTTTAGACAGACATATGAACACAGCAATCCTGCTCAGATCCGCACCAAAACTCTGGAATGGTTTGCGTGTGGTGAGAAAGCAATCTGAGCCAACGGACCAACACACCAACCTGCACAGCAATGCGTGACAGGACGTGTGTTACATAAAAAGCGTGTTTGTTTTGCTAATGGCTAAATCCTGCTAACTGCTAGTCAACACGCTTACACGTGTCACAGTTAGACACAAATGAGATTTCAGTATCTGAATGTGGATTGGTCTTTGTTTATTTTTACAGTATCTACATTTTTCTAGAAGAGTGACATTACAATAAGGGAGCTAACTACCTGTAGGGTCACCACTCGCTGTAGTCATGTTCTCACTGATTTCTGCCTAACAGAAGACAAACCTGTTAAAATACACCTTGTGAAACAAAAATTATTTTAATTAGCTAAGTCCACCAGCTTAGAAGACTTTTTCCTTGCTGTTATCAGACATAAAAGCTCCAGTCATTCCATCTGAAGGCCCTACTGCGCTTTTTCATTAGAAGAAGCATGTCCTTTTAGGTGCTTTGACTTGGTGTTTAAGGTATGGATCTGACTGGGGTTACTACTTCGTCGTGATTAGTCACAGTGTTTTATTGGTCTTTTATGGCTGACTTTCTCAAAATACAGATTCATATAGGGATTTTTTTTTTTTTATTACCCTTACCCTTATCTCATCCCTTTAGTGACTGGCTGTGCCTCCCCAAAACTTTCACAACCTCCTCCCTCATACTACAGCAACCTCCATTTCTCAGTGCAGGGGATGTGACTACACTGAAAACCCTTTGGCTGTGTGCACGCCGCTCTGCTGTAAACATTACATTGCTACCTCTGCTGCCACTCCTAGCTCGTTCCTAACCTTATTATACACAATTATTATATACACACACACACACACACACACACACACACACACACACACACACACACACACACACCAATATGGCAATGCTGACCAGAACTCAATCAATCAAATTATTTTTGTTCAGTCGTGGCCTAATGGTCTGAGAGTCGGACTTGTAACTCGAAGGTGAACCCGAAGGTCGTGGGTTCGAGTCTCGGGTCCGGCAGGGATTGTAGGTGGGGGGAGTGAATGACCAGC
>CM074947.1:4688082-4720776 GCA_037577455.1 Pangasius macronema
GTGTTACCGCCGTGTCATAGAGCGACAGCGGTGTTACCACTGTGTCATAGTGTAATAGCGGTGTTACCGCCGTGTCATAGAGCGACAGCGGTGTTACCACCGTGTCATAGTGTAATAGCGGTGTTACCGCCGTGTCATAGTGTGACAGCGGTGTTACCGCCGTGTCATAGTGTAACAGCGGTGTTACCGCCGTGTCATAGTGTGACAGCGGTGTTACCGCCGTGTCATAGTGTGACAGCGGTGTTACCGCCGTGTCATAGTGTGACCACGGTGTTACCGCCGTGTCATAGTGTAACAGCGGTGCTACCGCCGTGTCATAGTGTGACCACGGTGTTACCACCGTGTCATAGTGTAACAGCGGTGTTACCACCGTGTCATAGTGTAACAGCGGTGTTACCGCCGTGTCATAATGTAACAGCGGTGTTACCAACGTGTCATAATGTAACAGC
This sequence comes from Pangasius macronema, assembly GCA_037577455.1. Taxonomy (NCBI): domain Eukaryota; kingdom Metazoa; phylum Chordata; class Actinopteri; order Siluriformes; family Pangasiidae; genus Pangasius; species Pangasius macronema. Next base: position 4,688,532 of record CM074947.1, read on the forward strand.
GGTGTTACCGCCATGTCATAATGTAACAGCGGTGTTACCGCCGTGTCATAGTGTAACAGCGGTGTTACCGCCGTGTCATAGTGTAACAGCGGTGTTACCGCGGTGTCATAGTGTAACAGCGGTGTTACCAACATGTCATAATGTAACAGCGGTGTTACCAACATGTCATAATGTAACAGCGGTGTTGCCGCCATGACAATGTAACAGCGGTGTTGCCGCCATGACATAATGTAACAGCAGTGTTACCAACATGTCATAATGTAACAACACACAGAACCCTGACCACCGCACGACCCTTGACTATCTTACTATATTATATTACTAAAACTGTGATGCTTGAGTGAGCTGAGCGTGTGAGGCTGAGACTAGATCAGACCATAATCCACATGTAGCTTACAATAACTTTTCCAACTACTAATATTCATAACACACAATACACTGTCTGTGTACACATACATCCGTTTTCCAGGATTTCAGTGTGCTATGGGAGTGTGTGTAGTCACATGTGCAAGGTCTTAAACTTGTACAAACATGTCAGTAAGGTACAAAGCTGTAGAGCCGAGCACCTCACACACGCTCTGCCTTCCAGAAAACTTAATACACACATTCATCTGCGCACAATGCTGCAACTATTGTGGTCAGGAGCAACCTGAGCCGTCAGTAAAACCAGCATCTCATTACGTCTAAAAAGCCATCAGGATGCAGCCAGTTAGGGACAAACACTACACCGTCTCAGTGTTGGAAAGTCTTAAGAACAGAGCTTCACTTTTGTTCAGTGCAAAGTCACTTAAACGTTAATTCTAGGATTACTACAATTACTAAAGTGAGAATGTTTTGCGTGCACTATCACATAAAACATTATAAAATCACAAGACGACTATCATTTTGTCATTTAAACCATGATTTTTAATTATTAAACGCATCATTATTGGCACTGTGGTATAAGAGGACTAAAACACTTCATTCATTCATTCATTCATTTATTTATTTATTCTTCACAATTGCTATATAATTTTTAAATAATGTGAAAGTAAAATATGAAAGTAAATTAATGATTTAATATAATTAATTTATTCAGAGATATATTATGTTTTCAAAGGTCATTTGGCCAAAAAGTTGAGGGAAACATGCTTCAACAAACTTACACTGGGCATCTAAAAGTACATACTGTATATGGCCAGAAGTGTGTGGACCGCCCTCCTAATGACCGAGTTCAGGTGATTCAGCCACACCCACTGCTAACAGGTGTATAAAATCAAGCATGTAGCCATGCAACCTCCATCGGCAGGGGAATGGGTTGTACTGAAGAGCTCAGTGATTTTAAACATGGCACTGTCCTTGGATGCTACCTTTGCCCTGCTAGATCTGCCCCGGTCAACTGTTTGTTGAGAAGTGGAAGCAGCCACGAAGTGATAGACCATGCAAACTCACAGAGTGGGGCTGGCAAGAGCTGGAGCATGTAAAAATCGCCTATCCTCTGTTGCATCACTCTCTACAGAGTCGTAACCTGCCTCTGGAAACAACATTTTTTTAAGAACTGTGTATCAGGAACTACTTCATGAAATGGGTCTCCATGGCCGAGCAGCTGCACACAAGTTCAAGATCACTATGCGCAATGCCAAATGTCGGCTAGAGAGGTGAACACACAGCATTCCTCCACTGGACTCATGAGCAGTGGAAACACGCTCTCTGGAATGATGAATCACGCTTCACTATCTGGCAGTCTGAGACACAAGTCTGGATTTGGTGGATGCCATGGAATGCTATCTACTGGACTGTATAGTGCCAGCAGTAATGTTTGATGGAGGAGGGATAATGCTCTGAGGCTGTTTTCAGGGTTTTAGTTCCAGTGAAATGTAATGTTAATGCTACAGCATAGAAAGACAAAGCGAGGTCCATGAAGACATGATTTGCCGAGTTTGGTTTGGAGGAACTCCAGCGACCTGCAGAGTCCCGACCTCAACCCTACTGAACACCACTGGGATGAACTGGAATGCTGATTGCTTTTCTCATCCAACATCAGTGCCTGATCTCACAAATGCTCTTAAGACCGAATGAGCACAAATTCCCACAGACACACTCCAGACACTTTCTTGGAGAAAGCCTTCCCAGTTAAGGCATTTAAGGCTGTTATAGCCACAAAGGTGGCCAACTCCATATTAACCCTCACCCGAGTGTGTGCAAATCTGTGTGTGTGTGTGTGTTTGCCTTACCATCTGTGTCGGTGGGGTTGAAGCCACAGATGTCGCAGATGCAGCGCACCCACTTGTTCATCTCCTCCTCAGTGTCAGCCACCAGGTAGAAGACTCGGTCGATGGTCTTGATGTCGAAGATGAAGCTGTGCTCCAGGTCCTTCTTGTTGAAGCTGAGCCCAGCGTCCACCTGCTCGCACAGGTTCAGGTCTATCACTCGGATGGGCTTCTTCACGTGGTCATTTTTGTAGTACTCCAGCACGTCCGGGTCTCCCGTCAGTCGTCCACTGCGCAGAACGAACCACCGCTTCTTCCATGCCTATGGGGAAAGACACACACACACACACACACACACACACACAACAAAGGTAAGTTTCATTTTCACATTTACTCAGCAATGCACTGGTACGTCCTTCATTATCAGGGACTTTCTCCTAAATCACTTTTCCAGGACAGCTCTATTTACACACATTCCATGGAAAAAATAACAGATCAGTCATGGAGGAAAGGGATTAATGTGTACAGAACAATTATATGAAAACTTGACAATAACAAATCCATCTACAACAAATTTAAATTCAAACCTAACTACATTAGTCTATAAACAGCACAGACATTGTTTAGTGACTGTAGAAAGGAAGCTTCATGGTCTAGACAGGCTGAACAAAACAAGCAGCTGCTATTTAACAGTTAGCTGCAAAATTCTGCTCATTTAACACTAGCGTTAAAACTACAGCAAGCGTATTGTGAAATGTTTCAGCTCCAGACAGGTCATTACATTTCAGGTCAGGTCAGGACATTTCACTGCTGTCTAGTCTCTGTGAAAGAAACAGAGACACATCTGTGAAGGAAGACAGACAGACAGAGACAGACAGACAGAGACAGGCAGACAGGAAGACAGGCAGGTCCGACACAGAGTGAACCCGGTGATGGAATGTGAAGGCCAGCAGAAGATAGAAGGTCAGTGCGGTTCTTCTGATGCGGCCCGGATAGATGTTAAGTGGTAGTTTTATACAGACCCAAAGCAGCTCACTCTGTTCTTCTGAAGAACATGACTGGAAACACTGCTCTTCTTCCCACACATTCTCTGCTCCAACGCACCACACAGCCCACAGCACACACACACACACACACACACACACACACACACACCACCAAACCAGCAAACAGAGCTATTTCCTCAGAAAGAATGATGAGGCAGATATAGAAACCTCAAAAGCTCACAGCTCACAGGTCACACATCCAGGAATTCAAGGAGAAGGGGATTGTTTAATGTAGAGGCAACCCTGTTTCGCCAGACTACAGCCAAACAACAGAAAACTAACTTGGATGGTGTAACCTTTCTGTGACACGCGTCTGTTAAGTAACTGATTCACAATCACAGATCTCAGAGAGTGTCTTGTTATTATTTAATCTCATTTATTTCACAGTATTTTTAATCTTCAAATTATCAGCTTAGTTTTTACATTTTATTTTATTAGCTTGAGTGATTTTGTCTGAGCTTTCGGACAGATCTTTTGTTTTTAGCTTGTTGTTTTTAAATGCGCTTTACAAATAACCCTGACTTGACTCCTATGTTTCATGTAAATTAAGTGTGTTGTCCTTTATTATAACTGATTCTTGTAGGACTTGCATCTGCTCTTTACCTCATAAGTAGGTTTTTACCCTTTAAGTCTGTAGGACCTAAATCTTGCAAGTCTAGCACCAAAAGGTGGAACTTTAGAAGCTTGTGTACGGTTTGTCTCTATATAACACGAGTTATTTTCATGATTGAACATTGCAGGTAAATTTTGAAATTTATTTTGATTTGAAAAAAACAACCAAAAGACCATTTCACAAGCAGTGGTAACAACAAACACACAATGCAAATCGGTTAACAAACCTCCTCTGGAGCGGTTACACACTCACAATAAGCAGCTTCAAGTAATAAAAACAAGTAAAGCTGCCATGTGTAGTTACCGTCTCTGATCATGTCTTTGCGCTGTATTTGACTTTGGATGATGAAATACACTCCCAAAGCTAGAAGTACATGTTGTAAAAACATGCCTCGGTTATTATTTGTATGATAAATGATTAGCAAGCTTGTACATCTCAGTACAGAACTGGTCCAGAATCAGCTGTTTATTAACATTTCCTGAAAGACACCTTGAGAAATCGGCGTCCTAATGGCCCAGTAACTATGGAACAAAATTTCCCACATGGTCTTTTTGGCTATGAAATAAAATCATTAGTGTTATTTGTCTGCTGAGGTCTGTCCAAAACAAACCTCTCCTATATTACAGCTCCAGGATAACGCAGCGTGAGACGCAAAAATCCCTCTTGAGAGTTTTCTCTGCTTCAGGTTATGAAGAAATGAAACGATCCGTCTTTCTGAGCGTCTTTTTGATGTTCAATATTATTATCCCGGGCTGAAAAGCAAAAACAATCAAGAGAATGAATTTTCCTCAGGCTACTTTAATGACAACATTCCACGGAGACAAAGGTTAAAAAAAAAAAAAAAAAAAAACCTCCAGACCAGATGACAGGGCGCTCACATTAAAGTTCTGTGCTGTGTGGAATGTCAAATCTTTGTTGGTGTTTATTTTTTTGCCGTTTGGTTTTTAAAAAAAAATAAATTCAACAACGCCCCCCTCTGTGCTATTTTCCCCATCCACAGACTTCTCTTTGTTACAGAGCCAATCTCAGACCCTCAGTGCAGTACCCCAACTTCCCCCACACACTCACACACCAATAACAACACACACACACACACACACACACAACCTTGAAGTCAATGCAAGTTCCATATCTGACGATCTTTAACGTCAACCCTGATTTGACACTTCTATACACAGCAATATCCATTAAATCAGCATCCAAATATCTTTGTGAAATCGAATCTACACTTGGGCTGAGCAGCGTGATGATAATCACACTGTCTGATATCAGAATATCAGAACTTTTCTCAGAACGCTGTGGGTCCTGTCAGAACATTAGCACTTTAATAACACTGACTACACTGTTATTCAGAGGAGAGCTATTTTTCTGCCACTTGTTGTTTTTCTCATTGTTAAATAGGTCATTTTTGTGGTTGTGTAAAAGGCGGTCCTGCTGTACCGTGAAAATGTCTAAGTACTTCTGTATGATTCTTTCGTCTCCTTAATCGAAAGCTTTCTGCTGCTGATAGCTGCACTAAACTGAGTAACAGCTCACACGTTACTATATGATTTCACGTATTTCACAATTAGCAGCATTAGATTTGTTTGTGTATTGTGGTCTGACCAAAACAGAGACCTCTCAGACTCGCTCCTGCTCCACCACAATGCACCCTGAGATCTCTCTCTCACACACACACACACACGGAGAGAGAGAGAGAGAGAGAGAGAGAGAGAGAGAGAGAGACAGAGAGTGAGAGTGAGAGAGGAGACACACACTGAGCAAGAGGCAGATACAGAGACGCAATGAGAGAGAGAGACACAGAGTAAGAGAGAGAGACAGACAGAGAGAGAGAGAGAGAGAGAGAGAGAGAGAGAGAGAGAGAGAGAGACAATAAGAGACAGAGAAAGTGAGAGAGACAGTAAGAGTGTGACAGAGAGAGACAGTGTGTGTGTGTCTGTGAGAGAGAGGGAGAGAGAGAGAGAGAGAGAGAGAGAGAGAAGGAGAGGGAGAGAGAGGGAGGGAGAGAGAGAGAGAGAGAGAGAGAGGGAGGGTGAGAGGTAGACAGAGAGAGCTGTGTGAGCGGGAGTGTGTCAGTGAGAGAGAGATAACGTCTATCAGTATGAACAAGGGTATGTGAGAAGAGGCGAACGCCCGCCCCCATACACCCCCCCGCCCACCCGCATACCCAGGCATGCTGGACGCTCACAACAAGGACATATCTACAACCGTAAGAATTTTTCCTCACACACACACACACACACACACACACACACAATGTGAACAGATAACTGAGAAGAGAAACACAACGGCCCTGTCTCAATGTTTGTGTGTTTGGAGTTACTCTACGAGAGAAGAATCATGGGTATCGGAGCCAAACGTTTTTTTGTTTTTTTTTTGAGTCTGCTTCAAGTGTGTTGTATGAGTGGGTGGAATGTGGAGTATTTTAGCTGTGTCACAGAAACACTAGCTCGTGCGGAGGAGGAAAAAAACGGCCGAGCCTGACAAGAAGAGTGAGCCATGATCTCTCTCTTCTGCCATCTGTGCAATCTCTCAGACACGTGCGTGCACATACACACACACACACACACACACACACACACACACACTCCTTTTCGCATAATTAACACAGGACTCTCTCTCATACACACACGTGTATAGAGAATGTGCTCCAGTTCAGCTCAGCCTGTACTCACTACTGTAATCACTACTTAAATATCTGCCTGTGTACCCACACACACACACACACACACACACACACACACACACACACACCCTACCTCAAGCGCTGGATCCTGAATAAAGCACAAGCACACAGAGAGCACGCAGTGTGGAGCCACCTGTTGCTGCTCACTCGTCCACTCTTTAGTGTACTACAGCAGTCGTCCATAGAGAAACAGGAACAGAGGGATCGGAGCTCAAGGCCAGCTGCTCAGCACTGGTGTGTTTTCAGAAGAACTGCAGCCCATAACCCTGAAAACCACAAAGCGCTCCAGTGATCCCAGTACAGTTTAACCCTGAAATAAACCTCGCAGTCGGGAAAACAAGGACAGAGTGAATCGGGACGCTCCAGGGCCGTCAGTGGACGATCCATTCCAGTCCGAGGCTGCAGGAGGAGTGCACTTCTCAAACGTCAAGCCCAACAAACTCCAAGTGAAGTGCAATGTGAAGTGTGTAAGGAGTGGGAGAGGGGACGGGGTGGGACGGAGCTCAAGAGGCCCTCCCAAATGCAGCAACAGCTGTCTCCTCTCCGCACACACACACACANCACACACACACACATACATACAGAGCCATGTGTGTGATACACAGCGGAAGCTGAGGGCTGTAGTGTCACAGGCTGGAAGTGAACAGAGATGCCATTGAGGTCCAGCGTGCAGGGGAATGCCATCTGAACTGAATCACATGGCCATAAGGCACTTTACATGAGTGAAATGAAAAGAAAAAAAGAAAATGGGGGGGGAAGGAGAGGGGCATCACTCAGTAGTGCCTCTCAAAATATGTCAGGGTTAGAGAGTGGGCGATATGACACATATATCATGATAGCTGAAGACTCAGGACTCCATCAGTGGACGGTGGATAGATTTTAACCAACTGGACTTCTTGTGCAAACTGTGATGAATTTACTGGTTGCACATTTGCACTACTTGTCCATATAGCACACACTTATAGAAGAGATTTATTTATAATCGCACTATCCGTTGCACCCAGATGAGGCTGGTTCCCTTTTGAGCCTGGTTCCTCTCAAGGTTTCTTCCTCATATCATCTCAGGGAGTTTCTCCTGGCCACCGTCGCCTCTGGCTCGCTCATTAGGGATAAATTCACATATTTACGATATAATTTTTGGATCCATTTATTTCTGTAAAGCTGCTTTGTGACAATGTCCACTGTTAAAAGCTCTATACAAATAAAACTGAATTGAATTGAACTGAATGATATATATAGTGATATCGGTCTGCTAACAAATTGCCTAAAACACTTAAAAATAAAATAAAATAAAATAAAAACAGTAAAAAGAAATATTATAATTCAACCTAAAAAAAAAATTAAAATGTAAATAAGACAACTTTGTAAAAAAGTTGTACAAATGAGTTTGACTACACTTATTTAACGTGCACACAAAAAAATCTAAAATAAATAAATAAAAAATTACAGTAAAAAAAATCTGAATTCGAGTAAACATATATAATGTCTTCACAAAAAAATGATCTAATACTAAAATTCTGTACAAAAAATAATGAGACTATGTACATTTAAACATTAAAAAAGTTATAAAAATATCATGATACAATTTATTTCTTTTTATATTTTATAATAACAATATTATTATAAAAGTCATCATATCGCCCAGCCCTATTTCAGTGTGCGTCATGCTGTAAGGCTCTGAAAGTGAGTGTGTTCGTTGTTTGTTTTTTTGTGTGCATTTCTATCACAAGTTTCAAGCAGCCCTTCATGCACAACGCATCTCCGCCCGCTGCGTCTCTGCTGTAGTGAGAGAAGCAGATGGGAGAGCAGCTCTGCTCCACGCTCAGAGGCTTTATCAGGCAGTGCTGAAGGCCCAGGCTCTCTGCGTCTCTGATAAGCGTTCAGACGGCACTGAGCAGCGCAGGCTCCTGCTCCACATCCGCCCTAACCGCCACTCCAAACGTTACACAACACGACCACGCCGCCAATGCACAATCCCACTACACGCGTCCAAACTGCGGCAGCCAGAACAACACTACTGCCCTCTGAATTCGCACAGGCAGACAGCAGCACGCCTACATCGCTTCACTCCTTTTAATACGATTGTGGTTATAGTTATTTTATTGGTGAAATAAATGAAAATAACAGCACACACCACAGTACAGAGAGCTGAATCCATAGCACCATCCATATGAGGCAGACTACATCAAGTACCGGACAAACATAGCAAAACTAGTGTCTCAAATTACGCACTATTCCTCTATAGTCTCTGATTCTGGACTACGAAATAAATAAATTCACCACATGGTTTGTTTTATTATATCACTAAGTGCTATATGAAGGCTCATGCTTTATACACACAGTAAACCTGTAGTACTTCACCTCCTGTCACACCAGCATCCCTGCGCTCAATTTAGCGGGATGGCTTTCAAACAGAAATGACCCGGATTGGTTAATCCGGTTTCTCACCACCTGGTAACCAGTAAAGCAGGACCGGACATGTGATCACTTCAGGTTTGAAGCGTTTAAAACATGAAAACGTAAACATGATGACTGTTTATGAACATCCCAGCAACTGCTGCACAAAACATGTCATCGGGCTTTGAATAACATTGTTTCTAGCTACGGCGCCGGAGTGCAAACTTTCGCACAGCGTTCGAGTCACCGCCGCCCGTTATCAGCCGCACGTACAGATTTAAATGAAGTCCTGCCGCTATTCCACAAAGCGAGCTAATAAAAGTGGGGCTTATTTGAAGTAGCCTCGCTTGACTTGGCGTAAAAGGGTGATCCAGGCTCAGTGAATTCCAGCAACTTATTTCCGCTAATTCAAGCTGGAACTGAGCGATCGATGCTCATGCGCGTGCACACGATGTATAATCAGCCCTAGAAGATATAGCGATATGTCAGAGAGAGAGAGAGAGAGAGAGAGAGAGAGAGAGAGAGAGAGAGAGAGTGAGTCGCTTTTTCACTCCAGCTGTACAACTTACTATACAATTATACAAAGAGTATAAAAACATTATTGCCAATAAAAGCAACACAACGGCAACGGCAGAAAATATATGACAATAAATGTGTAAGAGCATATCATTAAAATGAACAAATAAATAATAAGAAAAGAGAATATGTTTATAAATTGGTTTCTATAGTAAAAGTTAACATGCGTAATACCTGATCTCAAGCACAAACCAGGCACATGGATTATACCACATAACTGAGGATTTTTTTTTGTTTCTGGGCTAATTTAAGGCCAGATTTTTATTTAGTGTATCTTGTTTGTATCATTTTAGAGATGTTGCAGATTTAGTAGATTTTATATTCTCTACGCTTTGACTGAATTGAAAGAAAAAGGTCATGGGATTTTTACTTGATTCAAATGCGTCCACTGGTTCGGTGAGAATGAAGTGAAGTGACTTTGTGGCCAAGTGTGGTGACCCATACTCGTAATTTGTGCTCTGCATTTAACCCATCCAAGTGCACNGTCGTGGTATTGAGGGTGGCAGAGAGCGCTGGTCATTCACTCCCCCACCTACAATCCCTGCCGGACCCGAGACTCGGGTTCACCTTCGGGTTACAAGTCTGAGTCTTGAACCATTAGGCCACGACTGCCCCAACTGACCTGCAGCCAACATGCACTCACTCAAGCTCAGGTTCGAACCTTGGCGCTGTGAGGCTTTAACTCTGCCTGCTACACTACTACATACAACTGAGTCAAGTGCACTGAATACTTGTCATAAATCAATCACATTAATACTACGTCAACTGATTCGTGCAACATAATTCAAACTAGAAGATGAGATATTTGCTTAATTGAAGTGCACTACAAGCAACGAAATCAGTACATATATTTACCTAAACTATACTTTATATTTTCTCTTTTCTGAGGAACGTGATGAACCACGTATTCGCCTTTTACACCCTGCACTATGGCTGAAAAATGGTTCCTGAGTATTGTCTGTGCTTGGCCAGTAGAATTCATCAAGCTAACTGAGCTTCACAGCTAACCTGACCAAAAGCGTGTGTTGTCATAGTAACTCTGCTGAGCTTACGATTAGCTTTGTGGCGGAAATTAGCCGGGATTGTGGAAATAAGCCTGGCGTATCGAGTTAGCTCGCTTCGTGGAATACACCCCAGCGCTCTCTCCCTTGTCTTCATCTCCATCTCCTCTAACATAACGTTTAGGCAGAGGACTAAGTTGTGGATGTAGTTGTCCAACTCCCTTTAAACTAGCAGTGCTGTATTTAACAAACTTTAAAACGCGGAGTTCAATTCTTCACTTTGTTGTCTAGAAGTGTAAATGAATTAATTTGCTCAGGAAGGTTAGGGAAAGCATGCAGTACAATAAGGACTTCTAAAATCTCTCCTTTATGGTTTTGGTCCATGTTACAAACGCTCCTGTGGTACTTCAGATCCTGGTATTGTGACTGTATTTAATCACACTATCTACATTAGACTGTAATCTCTCCCAGCTCTATGTGTACTGATGTAGAATATTAATAGCAGTGGGACTGTATCGCTTTAAATACTAGCCGTTTTGTTCTTACGCCTGATGCTAAGCTAAGTTATAGTGTTAGCTAGCTATATAAACCCGACAGTGCTTCCTGTACTGTATATATTTCTCATTTTTAAATGTACAGCTCATTAGGAGTTATAGGTTTAAATAAAATTAAATTAAAATAAAATAAACTGGTGCTACACATGAACACATTCCCACAGTCGGTTGTATCCGGCCATAATTCAAATTTTGTGCGTTTACATTTCTTAGACAGCTGTGTACACACACAAAAAAGCACACGCACACACACACACACACACTCACGCAAATTCAGGAACAGTCATGCGTGAGCATGTACGTTGGCTCTCTGGCTTTTCGCCAACTAAAAGAAGTTTCTGTCATCTGTATAAACATTTCCACCTGCCGTTCTGTGAGATGGGTTTTACCTCGAGCTAATTATTAAACCAGCCTTACGTTTGTGGATATTAAGCTTGTACTTTATTAGCGATTGTGCTGACAGCTCAATTGCTTTAGCGCTGAGAGTGCTAACGGACAAACGAGGCCCGTGGTTCAGATTTGTGGTCTCTAGGATACCAGAGCTGGCGAGTGTGTGAGCGAACTGATGGTTGAATCATTTGTAAGTGTGAGATCTGTCAGGGATGGATGGACTGCTAACATGTTTTGTGTGGTATCAGCCAGAGCAGATCCTTCCATTTCTCAAATTCAAATAAACAGCAAAAACAGCGACAACTAATTTGAGGAAGAGACCTTTCTGGACAAACACACAACTGTTTTAAAGACGGTACGCTGTGAGCCTTTTTAATCCGAAGCTCCTAAAAGCGTACACTGTCACTGTTCCACAGTTTGTGTTCTGTCGGAAACACAGAAGTGTACACACATGGAAGTGCAGAGAGCCAATCAGATGGCAACTTTCAAGATTCAGAAGCTTGTGGCCAGAAAGGTGAACAAAAGATATGAGATGCTACGTAGCCTGTGGGAGGGGTGTCTAAAGCTACTTATAATATAGTAATCGTAAAAATAGTTCACCAAAGAAAAAGTTAGTGCACCCTATTCCTCAGCAGTAAATCTGGTGGTCATTTTAAACACATCACATTTACCCTATATGTCATGAACGTTAAGCGAATCATCAGTAAGTTGGTAAGTCCATGGAGTGTTAAGTTTGTGGACAGAGAAACAGTACAGAGTGTAAAAGACGAAATTAATAAAGCTGTTAAATGTTAATACAGCTTGTCTTTTGTGGTTTTGTGGATTTCTTCACTTGCAATTGGCTCTGGAAGGATGAGGAATCAACCTCTCAGTTTTCACAAATAATAAAAAGAACAAAGAGGGGGAAAAAAAAGATAAAAGCACATTACTGCTTGGCATTTATTGCATTATGTAAGTGTTTGGAAGTGTAAAAAGCAGCTCTCTATCAGTGGAAGAAGCTGATTACTGCAGACAAAAGACGAGCACAGCTATAGAGGTCAACAACCAGCAGCATGACAACATATTCCTAATAACAGAACTAGTCTGTCAGGGCATTAACACACGCGTACGCACGCGCACACACACACACACACACACACACACACACACACACACACAGACCTCCCCCTCTGCTAGTGCATTCCCAGAGTGTATGACCTCATCCCTTCCCTCTCTCAGCTCAATCGATCTCTCTGTTCCCCGCACCTGCTGCTCTCGGCTCCGTATGATCCTCACACACATTAAGATCCGAGTTAACTCTCGCGCACACACACCCTATACTCACTTAGGGAGATGCTCCGAGGGAGGCGCTGAGCAGAACCAAGCCACCGCTCCAGCACAAACTCCACACACATCTACACGAAGCATTAGCTCAAGATGCAGCAGCAACAGATCGTTCTGATAAGAAGCCAGTTTGTAAGAAAAAGAAATAAGTAAATAATCTAAGGATAATATGGACAACAGAACTTTAAGAGAGTAGCCACAAAAAAAAAAATAAAAACCTAATAACCAGCAGTGGGTGTGAGGAAATGTTACAAACAGGATCATGTTTCAGAAATGAAATTGTAAAGAGGAATTACATTAGGCACCTTAGATTTGGCCCTTAGCTCACTCTCAGTGTCTCACACACACACACACACACACACACACACACACACACACACAGAGTGGTGTGTAAGGAGGGTGTGTCGGGATGCCTTTTGTGTGGCGAGTGTGTGCTGTGTGTGACATGTCGGGGCAAAGTCCTGGGCTGGGTCACACCTGCCACTCGCCTGTTCATCCTCCTTCTCTCTCTCTCTCTCTCTCTCTCTCTCTCTCTNACTACTGGAAACATGCTACACTTCAAATCAATCAATCAGACTTTGAAGGAAAAACAGAATGAAATATGAGTCGGAAAACACAACAAAGGCAAACTGCCAAAAAAAAAAAAAAAGAAAGAAAGAAAAACTAAGTTAAAGGAGTTGCAGCGTCACCGAGTTTGCACAACTTGGGAAAGTCTGCTGAGGCCGCTGAGGTTAGGGTTATCATCAAAACAGTGGATTATTCTGTGGAAGACAGGGATTCTGGAGATTGAGAAAATGGTGTCTGTCAAAGGAAATAATGGACAACAGTATTTAGGAAAAAACACAACTACGATTCGCACAGCACTGTTGTGTAAAATCTGTAATTCTGGAAAAATGTGAGTGCCCATTTCCTTTTTCTTACAATCACATGACAGCGAGATGGTTCGGGAGGAGCAACATGGCAATATTTATACAAAACTGCATCCATATCTAGCGTTCCTCCAGGACCACGATGCTACATAAAACAGCACAGAACTACATCAAGTGCATGTGCAAACGTGGCCAAACAGCACAAGACACTACAGCAGCGACTGAAACAGGACGACAGGCGCAGTAAGAGTGCGTCCAGTTCACAGTTCTAGTGTCAAAGTGTTAGATATAACAGTAGTGCAGAAGAACGGCAATATAATAAAATGCTGTGAACGTAAACATAACTATAACATTATTCAGCAGGTAAGCTTATACCATATATGGACATAGCAGTTAGTCGTGAGTATAGTAGTGACAACAAACTAAATGCAATATTTATATAAATACAGAATCTGCAAAAACGCAGGTTGGAGGTGCAGGTGGTCACAACAGAACTTTGAAAAAGTTGCACAAGGAGTGGGATGGTGTAATTCTTGACATGATGAAGGAGTCTCCAGTGTCAGTGCTGTGTAACTTTAATGGCATACCATTGTTGAATCAATAAAAACTGTAACTGTAGGCTAATTTCTGTAGTTAGAGGATGTGACGGTGTTGGAATATAAACCTCGGGGTGGTGAGAGTAGCTCGGCACAGCTTCAGGTTGCATTACCCTGTCATTAATTCTTTTACTAACGCACCACACCCAAGTGTATTATTCCTTACTTACAATCCACTTTTCGGAGATATTACGGTTATATCAGCAGCAGTGCTGTGAAACTGAATGATGCTGTTGTTAGGTAGCTGACCGAACGTTCGCTTTGTTGTACAGAATCTAATTTCAGTAGACATTATAGAAAAGGAGAATTAGGAGAAGAACAGCTTCCCACACATGGGAATTTACTATTACTACTGTACTATTTTGCTGGCACTGTTAGCAAATCTAAATATTATGATCTGATTTTTGTAAGTATTTTTGACACATTGTCTGTCCCTAATTTCCAAAAAAAAACATGATGTTCATATACATCATCGTCTGCTGGCCTCGGCAGTAATGGCTTCGCTAATGTAAAACGGATATCGAGCTCGCGGCTCCACTTAGTAGCACTCAGAGCTGCAAAGCAAATGCAACTCTCTTAACGGGAACGAATGATCAGGTAAAGGTTACGAATCTCATGTGATAAGACGTACGTTCATTCCTTTGCGCTCTCTGACGAGAAAGCGAAACAAAGCAGTGTAGGATAGTTTAAAAACTCAAATTCAGAACTAACTACTGAACTGCAGAGATAAGGAAGATGTCTGAGCTATTCTCTAAAGCTCAGTTCACTCAAGATAGGATAGGGTAACACACTTTTTCTCCTCCCACACACACACACACACACACACACACGAAAACAAGCTTCACTCCGTGAGTGCTTCTCATCCACAGACCGTGGCTAACCGCCTCACTTCTGTGGCTTCAGTTCTGCATTGGAAGCACGCTGAACCTGCACACAGTGAGAAATTTTAAAAATAAAAATAATAAAATAAAAAAATAAAACTGTCCTACTTCTCTTTTCCCCTCCGGCACTCAGCTGATCACATGCTTCAGTTCATGGAGAGGGAAAAAAAAAAGCACAAGAAAGTAAAGTAAACAGAACCGACAGGTCTGTACACAACACCGAGTGTGCAACACACACTAAAAAGATTTGACACAGTGAACACACACACACACACACACACACACACGGGCTTGTGTTGAGTGATGATCAGGAAAGAATTCACTTCATCACTTTTCCTTTAAGTGCTGACGAGAGGTTTCCTGGAGTGCAGGTGAGAGGAGCTCTGCTGTACGACTCTTAATGCCATTAGCTTCCAAACCTCGCTGCTCTCACAGCAACAAGTTACTTCCTGTTATCACTTACATTATAACACATCTAAACACTCATTACTTTACCAGCCTCTCCTTTTTCTTTTGTTACTGAGACACTGAGAAGCCCTCTGTCCACAAGACTTAGAACAACCTTCTAGCTTTACTGTTAAAAGTGCTGACACTGGAGACTCCTTCCATAAACACTAAGTAAATGTCTCGTCACAGAAAACTTCATAACTTCAAAACTTCATATCTCAATTTAATCTTCTTCTTCTCCTTTTGGCTTTTCCCTTCAGAGGTGGCCACAGCGAATCATCACTCTCCACCTATCCCTATCTTCTGCATCCTCAACACTTGCNCTCTGAACATGTCCAAACCATCTTAATCTGGCCTCCCTAACTTTGTCCCCCAAACGTCCAACATGAGCTGTCCCTCAAACTTCATATTAATGACATTTTAAAAAAAAAAATCCATTTAGATACAGTCCTTGTGTAAGCTGTTACTATAGAAACTATTCGAGCAAGCACATTCATATAAACATGTTCTTTGAATTACATACAACAAAAATCATGTCCTGTATACTCCAGTACATGATCTATGGTCATAAAATAAAAAAATAAATAAAAAATAAATTTAAAAAATCACAAGTAGTGCTTTGTGCCAGTGTCATGGTGCGTGAAGAGGAAAAGCTGCGTACGTTATGGTTCAAATCTAGCGTTAATCTTTTAAAAAGAGTACGATGCATTGCTTTTAGACCCAGAAATATTTAACCTTCCTAGTTTAATGAAAGCATTAATATCAAAAGCCTGACAACTCTCAAGTAGAGGTGGGAAAATAATTGCTTCTTAGATGCATCAGGATTCTTGTGTTTCTCCACTGATCTAAGAAATGTCCTATTCATTAAAAAAAAAAAAGCCAAACGTTGTCATGACAAACACTGTAGGAAGATGGGTTTCTCAAGATGCTTTAAATAATACTAAATGTTTTTAACGTAGTAAGTAGAAGCACTTTAAAAAAAAAAATTCAGATATCAAATGCTTCATGATGCATATGTGTAATGGTTTTATAACCTCATTACGGCACCGTGAGTCACAATCGAATTGTGTGTGGCCTCAAGATTCCCACCACGTCTAAGATGTCATCATCATCATCACCGCCATGATCATCATCATCATCATCATCATCATTGTCCATAGTACGTCAGGCTGAAAGCCTCCTCCATGGCACTACCACTAAAATCCCCCCATGCCAGCCAGCGGCACAGAAAGCCCCCGAGCCGGAGGAGGAACAATGATGCTCTTAAAAGAATCTCACTCCACAGCGTCAGAGTTTTTGGCCACCGAGGCCGGGTTGATGAGGTGCACGGCGAAAGGGGGGGACGGATAAGGAGGGGCCACAAAAGCGCCTCTGTGTTCTTTCAATAGCCAGAATAATCAGCCTTTGTTTTGTGTTATAAGTAAGAAAAAGGCAGGGGTTTTTACATCTGTGTCTATTTTTACGTCCGCTTTTCACACGTCCTAAGACAGCGATAGCAACAGCGTGACGGAGGCAGATGCGCAAATGGATCGGCCTCGTAAAGGTCACGGTGACGGAGCATCGGCGGGGCGGGTTCTCTCTCTCTCTCTCCACAATCAGCGCTCTCTTCAGACATTTATCTCTCGCCCTCGTGTTTTAGCTTCAGAAAGCTTTGCTTTCGCAGAGCCACCGCTGGCCTTGAGCGCTGAATGGCCAAACAGCACTGTACATATCAAAAGAGCACATACAGCACTGATAGCTGCTGAGGACAGACTGCTGGGTCTACCTTCACACATTCCAAACGAGAGAGAGAGATCAGAGAGAGAGAGAGAAACAAAGAGACAGAGGGACAGACGAGAGAGCGAGAGCAAGAAAGAGAGGGAGAGAGTGAGGGAGAGAGAGACTGAGAGTCAGACACAGAGATGGACAGAGATAGAACGAGAGAGAGAGCTAGAGCAAGAAAGAGAGGGAGAGAGTGAGTGAGAGAGAGACTGAGAGTCAGACACAGAGATGGACAGAGATAGAATGAGAGAGAGAGAGCTAGAGCAAGAAAGAGAGGGAGAGAGTGAGTGAGAGAGAGACTGAGAGTCAAACACAGAGATGGACAGAGATAGAACGAGAGAGAGAGAGCTAGAGCAAGAAAGAGAGAGAGAGAGTGAGTGAGAGAGAGACTGATAGTCAGACACAGAGATGGACAGAGATAGAACGAGAGAGAGAGAGAGAGAGAGGGGGGGAGTGAGAGAGAGAGAGAGAGAGACTGAGAGTCAGACAGAGATGGACAGAGATGGACAGAGATAGAACGAGAGAGAGAGAGAGAGAGAGAGAGCAAGAAAGAGAGGGAGAAAGTGAGTGAGAGAGAGACTGAGAGTCAGACACAGAGATGGACAGAGACAGAACGAGAGAGAGACAGTGAGAGAGACAGACAGACAGAGAGAGAAATCAGTCGTCTCTGTTTTCGTTTCTTCAGGATATTTATGCTCGGTGTGATGAGAAAAAGCTGTTTGACCTTGGACATGTTTTGAAAAAGAAAAGTAGGAGTTCAGGGTGACAGTCGGCCTTGTCCTCGTCTCAGCTTGTCCTCGTCTCAGCTTGTTCTTGCCATGGAACATATAAAACTTATCTTACAGTCACTTCACGATGTCCTTCTAAACTCACCACGGCCTCAAAATGTGATCCGCTTAACAGAAACAGCAGAAGCAGCTGGAAAGTCAGATTTTACGTCAAAACACAAGAAAACGTCAAAACCAATATGAAGTGCTGGGAATCAGAAGTCCAGTCGATGTAAAATGAAACCATCACTTAAAGGCAGTTAGTTCTGTGTTGTAAGAGATTTATTTTTTATTATTTTTTTTTTGCAATCTAATGGTCAGTTAGACCGCAGTCTGCGAAGACAAATTTCCTCAGACACAAACCTCACAAAACATCTCCAACCACAGACGTGGCCTAGCAGAGCAGAAGTGAAACGTGCTGAAAGGCTCTTCGTGTTCTAATAAACACGTTACCGGTTCGATAAATCCTGCACAAAAACTGAATATCCGATAATATCAATCAATATTTTGAGATCGTTACTGTGTGTCTTAAGCCATAACAGAAATATACTGCATCTACAGGACCTCTTAGAAGCTTCGGAATAAGTTCAGAGTTCTGTACAGAAGTTACAGGGAATGAAAGAGTTTAAAACTGATTAAAACTGATTAAAACTGATCTGACCTTTCACCCCTGCACAACCCAACACCACCACACACCCTGCTGTACTGCTAGATTACACCTAGAGAAAAACTGTCAATAAGTAACAAAAACAACCTTTCCTGAGGCAAAGTCAGTACACACACACACACACACACACACACACACACACACACACACACACGTTTACATAGCTGCCTTGCATATAGTTACATTTCATTTATTTATTTTTTCTGCATTTATTACACACTGCATATCCTTATTATTCAGTCGAATACCAAGACAGCAGCTCTAGCAGCAGTAGAAACTCTAACTCTAAAGACTGATCACAGGTTTACATCAATGCACTCGTTCTAGCACGTTATCAATTCTGCAGTAACAGCTTACACAGAGAGATGTGCGGTTGTTGCGAGTGCTCCAAATAATCTACAGCAAATACTAAAGTCTCATTATTTCACACATAACACGGCGGAATTGTTGATATGGTGAAGTTTTCAGTGAGGAGATGTTTATCTAACGTTTATGGAAGGAGTCTCCGGTGTCAGCGCTTCGTAACAGTCGGAGGTAAAGCGTTCTACGATGGTAAAGTCTAATGAATCGGGGCTTTGCAGTTTCTTGGGCACAATCTGCTTTTTTCCGTCTTATCACCTTTAAGAGAAAGTGAGGGATGGCTGTTTATAGCTGTTAGACCGTAAGTGATAACGGGAACAAACTTGTTCCGTGACTCGACAGACATCAGATGTAACTAATAAGTAAAAGTAAAAACTTGGACTGTGGTGTAAGCAACATCAGCCCAGCCCACATCAGCCCAGTTGCACTGTGAGGTTTTGTATCTTGCCTGAAATTTAAAGCCATGGTTCTTCCTTTATACGGCTGTTTAAGCATCAACAATAAAACCCCACAGACATTTATTCATAATCAACACTGCCAACGTTGTTGACTAAGCCCTACTTATTACTGCTCCGTTTGTCCTGAACGCTCTGTAGGTACGAGTCCTGATCTCGGGTCACCAGCCGTCTCTGTCATGCTCCAACACTCGGTGTAAAAGTGCACCGCTCGGACCTGCTGGAAGCGACGCATACACAGTGACAAAGCATGATGTACTGACACCCTGGCTCATCCTGCTCCTCGGAGGTTATTAAATTAGAGCAGTAACTCAGCTGAGAGTACGCCTGACCCAGCCTGCTCTCAATACGCCTTGGCAGCCATGCAACACTTTCACACATCTGCCACCGTCCAAGAAGGAGTGGGAGAGAATCAAATCAATCAATCTGTTACCATGGAGGAGAAAGTTTAAGAGGAACTGTCTGGGTCTTATTAACCCTTGCAATGCTCTGCTACAGCTAGAGAAGATGGAGAGGCTGGTTAGTATTTAGCATATCTCTTAGATTCCAGCAGAAGCTAGAAGACGGAGACGTCTGTTAGGTTTAAGGAGCGTGTGGCTTTATCAGGAGACTGCAGTTTCGTTATATAGAGCTGAGGTTAAGGGTTCTCCCTGTAACGGCTTCCTGTGTGGGGTAATCATGACCTCCCAGTTCCCCATTAAAGAAAAACTCCACCATGAAACGCATGCTTATCTTGAAATATTTGTGATGGGTTTGGCAATTCTGGTGCTGATGCGTTATTCCTTTGAGAGGTTAGAGGATGAGGATACGGTATAACTGGGGGGTCAGTTAATTATAAATATAACTGGGCAAGTGGTTCATGGTGGATTTTTGCTTTAAGCACCAGAACAGGGCATTTCTGACAATCGTGTGTGTGTGTGTGTGTGTGTGTGTGTGTGTGTGTGTGTGTGTGTGTGTACAAGCTGTCACACTGAGATGTGTTCATGGGGGGTGCAAACATTTAAATGTGGAAACACACTGCCGGTGCATGCATATACACAAACTCCCTCTCCCTCTCTCTCTCTCTCTCTCTCTCTCTCTCTCTCTCTCTCTCTCTCTCTCTCTCTCTCTCACACACACACACACACACTTCCTTCTTGGAAAGATTTTATTTCACTTCAGTATCTGAAGCTTTGTTTTGAGCAACAAAAACCACAAGAATGTGAAGTATTTTCATCTTGTCACTCCAGTCTCCAAAGACTGTTGGTTACGTGATATTCCTTAATTCGAACAAAACATTCTTGCAATTTCTTCCACTACAGATCGCTTCGTACCAGAACTGGCCCAATTGCATCCAAGTTACCATATTCTGACCTAGCAGGAAGAGAGGGTATTCAGAGTTCAGACGGCTTTGCGCATAAATGTTTTTGGAAAACAGGGGCTGTTATCCTGTAATCACTGCACCACACACACACGAGCCAGGATTCTGTAACTACCTTGTTGTTTATTTGCTCTCGCGCACATTATTTCCCAGCCAGGTTTTCAGACCAACATGCTACAAGTTATAACAAACATCACACTACTGCTTTCTTAGTAGCCTTTAAAAGCATTCATGTCGTTTCAACGGCGATCTCTAAATGGATTATTTAACCTGTGACTTTTCGGGAACGCTCGGTGACTTCTAAACCACGACTCCATCCACGGACTTGCCGAGAACTCGTATGACGTTGACGGACATAATGGAGAGCGAGCACGCTGGAGACACAATATCTTAAAGCATGGCACATTAATAAAAATGCATCACGTATATAGTACACTTGAAGGCATTTCTATGATACATTGTCACAATATATATGTTTGCCAACATACCTACATCACCTACTGTATCAAAATGACATAAAACTAAACCTATATTATATCAAGCCTACAGGGTTTTTTGAGGATTCAGTGAAAAAAAATCTACTCAACTGCTTCCAATCAGAGTTTGTAATTATAAACGATACTGACATTGGGTTCCCGGGTGGCGCAAAAGAAAAACGTTCACCCTATCATCGAGTTCGAATCCCGATGATTTCACAACCATCCGTTTGGCCGGGCTCTCCGAGTGGGAGGGACGGCCCCCTCTCTCGCCTCTGTCCATCACAGCGACGCTGGCCAATCCCGGGCCTCTGTGCGCTCATGTATGTGGAAGAGGGTGGATAGCGTTGTCCCCCGAGTATGACGCAGCATAAACAGCAGTTTTTTGGATTTTTTTTTTTGAAAATGTGCGATTGACAGGCTTCACGTGTGCCTCAGAGGCAGCACGTGTTAGTCTTCACGCGTCCCAGTTCGTAGCTCGTATCACAAGAAGAGTTGGCTTGAGGGTGGGAATTATTTTGGGGGGGGGGGGAAAATCCAAAAAGAAATTTTGACGATAACTGATTTCTCAGATGTGTATTGTGGTACCTAATATCGCTATTGTGATATGATCATATTGCACAGCCTTAACTTAGCAACAAAAAGCTGCGTCCGAATCAGTAGCAGGTCCCGGCCAATATTTAGAGCTCTGATGTACAAAACCCTCTGAACATGAGGAATATAACACACCTCTAAACTTGTTTACTTGTACCTGAAAGAGTCCATTCTCCTTCTCCGATACGCCTCTCTCTGCTTCTTACTTACTTAATTACAATTCCTGAAAAAGACAGAAAAGAACTGAAATCTGAGTGGACTAGAGACTGTAGCTGCCCTAATGTAATTCCAAACACACCCAAAAGTGGAAGAGGTGTGTGTGTGTGTGTGTGTGTGTGTGTGTGTGTGTGTGTGTGTGTGTGTGTGTGCGGTCCTGATGTTGCCAAGCAGCTAGGAGCTGGGTCACATATGAGTAAGCAGAGTGTCTCCGTGAATATTGACTTACAGTGACCTGCCAAATGTCTCTGTGACTTTCAGTACCTTACAGCGGCCCTGAGATGGGCTTATTGTCCCCTTCCGTCTTTTTTAAAAACACGGGAACACGGATTAATGGGTTGGGGTCCTTAGATAAAATCAGCAAGGCTACCTGAGTAGAGAGGGATACTGGCATTAGAGTAGTTTGAGTAAAATGATCAAATCATTATGGGCTAGAGACTTGGGATTTTTATGATAATTAAAGCTAATGTGACTCAGAAGTGAGGAGCTTTAATATTCTGAGTTTACATGAGTAATCGGATTTCTTCGTCGTCTTGCTGTAAGTTGCAAAGGTGTTTGTTTTACTACATCTTCCACAGCAAGGAGAGAGCATCACTACCTTTTAAATAAAGCAGCTTGTAAGCAGGTTTATCTAAAACTGTTTTAATCAAACAAGGCCTGGAGTCTGGCTGTTATGAAGCCTTCTGTAAGGAGACTTTCTGTTAACGTTTTTGGAAGGAGTCTCCAGTGTCAGTGATTAAGAATTCGACTTTCATAAGACTGTTTCAAAAGTCCTGTGTCGTAGAACACCAAAGAGTCATTTTTCTTGAGAATGACTCACTCTTACTGAGGCTTAAATATTGATAAATACACTAAAGTGAAAAAACAGAAATATCCATATCCACTATTGCCGTGAGTAAAATACTGATATGAATGTAAGTGCCATTTCTGCGGTCCAGATGACAAATGTGTAGCCTGCTGGTTAAGAACACACCCCGGACCCTTATTTTAAAACCTATTCCGTTAGTGAGGTGAGGAAGTGTTTGACTATTTAAGGTGTCGAGAGGGTGACCAACACAGTTTTCTAGTTTTCATAAGGGAAACGAAAAACTCCCTACCTATTAATATAGAAAATACAAGAAAAGTAGAGGCAGAGAGTGATCGTGTGGGTGAGAAGGGATAGTGTGTGTGAGGAGGGATGGGCTCTGTGTCGGACCTGATCATCAACAGGATGACCTTGGGAGCATCTGGAGCAGCTGTGCGGTCCATCCCTGTAAGAACACCCAGCATCAATCCTTTTATTCATTAAGACAGGCCAAGCCCGTAACAGCTTAGCCAGGAGGCCAAAAGGCCGACCTAGCCCATGAAACTGAATAGCACAGTTAGCAAACCAATCTTTCTGAAGTGTGTGTTTGGCAGCGGTCGCGCTCTCCCTCACCACCGAGGTTTAGTTCTAGTTCAAACGGTTAAGGTCATGAACCTCGCCACCACACTAAAGTATCAGCAACGGTCAGAAAATCGCAAAGAGGTTGTCCAGCACCTGATCAGAGGAAGCGCGGGGGGGAGTGTAGGGGAGAGGAGGTGCTGTCGAACATCTGCTGTTTGACACGAGTGAAGGGTCTCGGCAGTCTACAGAGAATCTCCAGCTGTATAAATAGCACTCGCTTTAGAAAAGATCACCTGCTGGAGCTAGAAAACAGGAAAGTCGTGGGACTTCAGAGGTCAGAAGGAGGTGTGGGAGTGCACAGGGTTTTGCACCATTCTGGAGTACTGAGTGCTGCTTTTGTGCAGAACGTTAAAAATCATAAAACATAACACTAATACATAGACAAGCAGAAAGTCCATGAATTCTATAAATACGACAGCTTACTCGTCTGTCTATAGCCATGTGTTGGAACGAAGAGTGGAATGAGTCTAAGGTGTATATTACGTTACTCTACGTTGCTTATCCAAAAGCAACCTGTACTTGCTACTTGCTCTATTTTTACTCGTCTGCTCGGCCATTTTGTCAACCAATAATCAAATTCGCACGCAAAAATGTGCGACAAAATATCACTAATATCACGTCTAATGTCTTCATTTTTCTGAGGAAATGCAATGACTTGTTTAGGCTTTATGGTTACTCTTACCTACTGGAAAATTAGGGCGGGGCAATATGCTGATATAACCTCAGTATTGTGATAAATTGTTTCACAACATGCTTTCCTGAGATATTGTGGCTATAGTTTTTAACTTTAACTGATTACAAACTCTGATTGGAAGCATCTGATGTCAAAAGTCTATGCTGAATCGTTAAAATAATTAAATGTTATCATTTTTACAGATTTGCTTAGCTATTCTTTTCAGTGTTTGGTAAATTAAACCTGAGTTTTCAGGCTTGTTTTGCTGCCAGTTTCTTCGCAAACCTATATGTTGTAATAGATACTGTGTATCTGCAATATATTTAAAAAAACTGTTTACAAAATCTTCATGTATTGTGATATGATATTTTTTTATATTGTTGCGCAGCCCTACTAGAGTTTCGTTGATAAGAAAATGAAACGATTTAGATTTATTGTATTACATTTAATCCCTTGTGCTATTCACCCGGTCAAGGTTGCTGGCTGCTAGCAAGTCAACTATGATGTCCCTTTGATGGTAAATATTTAATTGGGAGTTTTATTATATTATTTTTAAAAAAAGGGGGGGGGGGTTTGCAACGGTGCAAAAAATATGTTGGCGCCACCCACTGTGCTGTGACTGGTCATCGGTGGTTAAAAAAAAAAAAAGACGTATACTTTATGGTCTCTGAAATGTTAGTAAAGTAAGTACGGGTACGTTCCACATTCTGACGTCAGGATGAATGGGGATTCTCGACACTTACCAAGACAGGAGCCAATAATTAGTTCAGAGTGCCAAAGCCCACTGTGTTGGAGTCTAATGATCCAGTAAACGAAGAACGTAGGGCAAAGCCAGTAATTTAAATCCAGTAAAAGCTGTTCTTCCCAAACGCCAGTCCACTGCTTACAAAAGAAAGAAACCTGAAAGGTGACTGAAGTTCAGACTACATGAAGCTAGAAGAGCTAGAAGGTCCATTAAACCCTGTAGACGGAGAAAGCTGGTTAATCCAGCATGACTGTGTTTGTCCAATTCAAGAGCGAGCAAAGGAGAGAGTGAAGGACGGCAAGTGAACAAGAGCAACATAAGATAAGACAGAATATGGGGATCGATAATCCAAAAAAAGATCGGCCGTCTCGGAGGTTTTATTAGCCGTCTCCGCTTGGGTCAGTTCCGTCCTGCCCCTCGCTCATGCTCTCCTTGAGCAGGACACGAGGCAAAGCCGAGTGAGCGAGCACAGTGCCAGTGCGCTTCAAACAAAACCAAGTGAGGCATTAACCAGACAGCTGGGGAGAGGAAGAAACAGCTCAACATGAGCCGGAGGAAGAAAGAGACATGGGTTTAAACATTAACATCGTGTCCCATTGAGCATTTCAGAAATTAGTCTCAAAACGGGCAAGAAAACACACACAGGCTGCATTAGGAGACTGCAGTTCATTTCCTGTAGTTCCCAGAGCAGTGTCCAGTGATGCACCTCTGATACAGGAAAACAGAGTCCTTTATAACACACACACACACACACACACACACAGACATGGTGGGGGCAGGCTGGAAGTTTCCACTTTGTTGGCGTTTTTTTTTTTTTTTATCTTCCTGATCATCTGTTCCCAACACACACTCTGAGAAAAAGACTTCCTGTTTTGCCTCCATTGTCACACTTGTGTGCTGCATGGCTGGATACATCTAACTTTAGACATGTTTGTGTCTGTGTGTGTGTCTGTGTGTGTGTCTGTGTGTGTGTAGGGGCCGTTTCCTTCATACTCGTCTCGGAGGAGACGAGAAACCAGGGATCAAATTTTCGTTTTGTGAGTGATCAGATACCTTACTGTTTATTTTTTTATATACACACACACACACACACACACACACACACACACACACACACAGACAAGCATTAAACACGTCTCTCAAACACTGCAGCAACAATCTTCCTCCTCTGCCTCATGTGAATTTTGATAATAAGTGAGGTTTCAGGTTTTGGGTTCATTCGCGTGTAGTATAAGAGAAGAAATGTCGTCACGGTTCAAACACTTGCACTGAAACCCTGCTTGCTTACCTCAGTCACTCAGCTCAGGAGTGTAACCCTCAGTGAGTGAGCGTTTGGACAGGCCGGGAAGCTGCATGGCTGCAGTGGAGTGTAATAACTCCGACCCTGCTCCCCCTCCGCTCCAGCAACGTAATGTAATTTAGCCTGAACCACACTGACCAACGCAGGAGGAGGTTTCCTCTCTCCATAAACATGGCTCCAATATGGCTGCGCTCAGGAAGACTTTTGCATTACATAAGTAGGATGTTAAGACAATCACGACCTGTCCTGCTCTCTCCCGCTGTCCTGGATCCAGAGGCTCTGAAAATCACAACTGTAACACAACAACGCTAGCCCAGCTGCACAAAAACAGGATAGCGCCTGGCAGACAAAGCGCCGTGGCACAAAAGAAACCTAAAGCGGATGCAGCAAACAATTCCAGTGCAACATGCAGGCGGGTATTTACCTGTTGAGATTAATTGTTGACGGGAGGAGAAAAAACAGCGGCGGCGAGCTGTTGCCGTTCTACTTCTATTGAAGTTCTCTCTCTTCTCTCTCTCTCAAGCCAAGCTACAACTCCCTGCTCCAATAACCCCTGACCCACAGGAAGTAGACACAATGGACTGAAAATAACGAGAGAGAGAGAGAGAGAGAGAGAGAGAGAGAGAGAGAGAGAGAGAGAGAGAGAGAGGCAGAGGCAGGCCACCTCCTCTCTCCTGCCATGTTCCTTTCCTCCACCCACCCCAGCACAACAACACTTGCTTCCATGCGGCGCTCAGGCACGGCTGCGGTCATCCCCAAAAATACTTTCCATCCGATAACTTGGCTTCATTCTCCACATTCCATCTGTGATCTCCAGGCTCCACCCCGGCAAATCACACAAGAGCTGTGTGAGCCCCCTTACATGAACACACAGAGTGCAGACTGTCCAGAGGAAAGAAAAAAAAAAAAACTTTTATCACTTCCAGCAATGGTCTGCCATAAACTTTGAATTCTGAATAAATCATTTCAGCTCTTTAATGCAAGAAAGCACCATACTATCAACTGGGAGTCCCATAATGCCTCAAATATACGGACAAAGAAGAAGGACAGTCATTGTCACTGTGGAGTCTCATGACCTCTGACCCCAATGAGCAGCTGTGTGAATCCCTGAATCACATAACTGGCATTTCTTCATTCGTTTACATTCATTCATGATCAGGAGACACGCATCGTTCTCGAACTGTGATAAAGATTTTTGGTATCCTGAATTAATGAAGCGTAATCCACTGCAATACTTCTGATCGTAGCTGAGGCTAGCTAATTAGCAAATGTTAGATATTGAGCTTTACTCACACGAATGGCCTGTTCGTTTGGTTTAACTGTCTGCTTGCTGTGGTGGTTTGCCTGATTAAATGGGATGGTTTACTGATTGAGTTTATAATCGTTTAAAAGATTAACATTCCCTTAGGGTCATATGACCTGTTTTTATACAAAACGTCAAAAATGATTTTGAAATGGACAGAACTGTTGATTTAAAATTGCAAACCGAATTTGCTCTGAAAAAACTGATTAGATAATAGAAGAGACTCACTGTCTCTCTGAAGTAGTGCAAGATATAAGAGCAGCTCACACCCTGTGCTAAATAATCGTATTAGCCCTTTTCCTCTGCTCTGCGAATTATCCACAGTCCTGCATATTGTTGCTATTTCCACGCGCGTTATAGATGAAGGACGCAGCACAGCCCACGTTACGAAATGTTCTTTCTCCTAGACCTTTCTCAAATCTTACATCCCGCAGCTGAATTTACACTTCGTACCCATAATCCAAGGACGATGCAAGTAAAAGACTGACTGACTGACGTGCAGTTCATCCTGTGCGGGAGAAATAATTAGTGTATTACTCCTGAATTTCCTGTAACATTTAGAGTACTATATGATCACCAGGCAAGAAAGTCCCCCTGCTTTCAGGTGTGGTGTTACGTTACGGAAAAGAAGACACACACTCGGAACTCAGAACGAGTGCATTATTATGTGTGAGAGAAAAAGGGAGGAGACAGTGAGGACAGGGAAGAAAAACACAAACAGAGAAGCCGGGTGGATATAAGAACTCTTTGAATTATGCTCTGTCTGTGACAACTTACAGTGCAAACACAGCATAATCCAATCTCAGAGCCGTGCTAATCACGCCAAATCACATTCAGCACAACAACCCGGGACTGATGTGCGACTAATCTAATTGTGCCTCTATGACTAAGGAAGAGAGAGGGCCACTCAGGAAATGGACTGCCATGCCAAGGAGAGATAAGCAAACACGCATCATGAAGCATCCTCGACACACTTCTCCTGCCGTGATTAGATAAGTGCTGAACAATACCAACTCTGATGGCCGTCGTTCAGTAATTTATGACCGTCGTATAACACGGCAGCCGGGAGAAGCCTTCTGAAGAGGTTCGTGTCTTTGTCGGAGGTGCGGGAGTAAAGGAAGTGACTTGGCCATGGACACAGAGAAGAGCGGAGTGTAGAGAGCAGCGTGCAGTTTCGATTGTGATCTGAGAGTGATCGTTTCCAAACCAATAACGCCGAGTTTGTTTCTCAAGTATTCAAAATGTCCCAAATTTTTCAACCTCAGCAAGCTCCGTGTTGCCTGAAAGCTTTTTGTTTATGCAGGCGGCAATGGCCGGGTCTTCATTATTTGCACGCTTGACCCCTCAACAAAAGCACAAACTAAAGAAAGCAAGTGTAGGAACAGAATAAACAGTCTTTCTTTAACCTTGTCCTCCATTTTGAAGTTCTCAAAATGTCCATGAAATCATAATGGCCTAACTGTAAAAAGTGTAACGATGCTAAAACCGGGTCTCCATGCTAACAGCGCTCGCACTATACATAGCTCTGCTTTGGCTTTCCTCATCTGCGTCTTTCTTTCCTGGAGACAGACCATTATACCACTGCCTGGTGTGTCACAGCTGCTTTTTCCATACACTGACGGAATGCATCTCCATCTCATACACGGATTCCTACTGCTATGACACTCAAACGCATCAAACGTTTTCCTAATGCCGCACTTTTTACAGCACGTAGCATTAAAACTTTACAGCCTTCACTTCACTACGTGTGTTTATCTAGTGTTAAATATTTCAAACAGTATCTAAGACAACTCACACACATACACATGTGCACACACAGTCATACACACCCCCGAGCAACGTTCCTGCTGTTAATTCTCAGCTATTCATGGAGTCGAACCAACAGAGCATAAATCAGCCGGCAGGTTTTCCATGTCGTGTTGTGGTAGAAACAAGGTCACTGATCAATAGCTCTTAACCAAAAGTCTATCCGGGCTTCTCTCGGCCCCTCACGCGGCTCTGGACTCAGCTGCTCTGCCAATGTTTACAGTCTGCAGCTCTTACGTAGAAACAATGTCTCAAAATAACCGCGGCGTGTCACAGATTTCAGTGCACGGGTTCGTTAAAAAGGCCGTCCAAAGGTCAAGAATTACGTCCAAGAGCCAGTACAGATTTAGTCATCTGACCAGGATAGAATAATGCCATTTGAAAACAAGTGTGAAATCTGAGATGTTGCAAAGGGTAAACACGTGCGCGCGCGCACACACACACACACACACACACACACACAGAGAACACACTGTCGTCTTTCTTGCCATCATCTTTTTCATTTCTCTACTTTTTTCCTGGTAGAAGAAGGTCAGCAGTGTTGCACTCTGCCCGTATGAGAAGGCCCCCCCCTTCTTCTGTTGCTCACAAAGTCACATGCCTTCGTCAAAGCTATGGCATTCGCATTCAACGCATTCCTCTGGCCTGACTTGTCTCTGTTCTCATGAGTGGAGCTCTGCCTTGCTGAAGCTGCAGTCGGCCCAAACAATCTGACTTTGTTTACAGAGCTGTGGGTTCTGTAGGTACCGTCATGGCCGGCCCAGACTCCTGGTACCAGTGTCGTGGAGGAAATGAGATCTGGCTTTCTTATCATTTGGAAGGAAAGACAGAAGATACTCAAACACAACTCGGGTTCATGAACTAAACAAACTAAGTAAGTATTCCACCCTGGCAACACTTGTGTGTTCCATTCACTTACGTATTATACTGCAAATAAATCCTTAGCTAAACAACTTAGAATTCTAAAACCAGTTTATCACTTCTGACAGTAATACTGAACAGGCAGTTAGGCTGTAGGACTGGATACTACATCATAACCCAGGACTGGATACACATCATAATACACTGACGGCCTTCCTGTGAGCAAAAGCTGTGAAAAAGGCCATCCTGGGAGACTCTCATCTCCTTAAATAATCAGATCTAGCTCATAAACCGAGTGATACAACACCTGCAGCCGGCACTTGCTCAGCCGAAATCCCACGTAACGCACTCGTGTGCAGCACACGGGAAAGACAGCAGCCTGCCCAAACACAGTTATAAAGTAAAGTAAACTTTGGGATGCACACTGACCTTGACTCTTGCCCGGATGCGGAACAATAGTTTCTAAGGTGAGCGAGCCGAGCTGAAGAGACACCTAGGAGGCTTGAGAGAAGTCTGATATTTAGGAAGAATCCAGAACAGATAAAGATGGCTAACAGGAAAGTATGAGCCACACCTCTCAAAGTTGCACCCCATGCGGCAAGGTCTTCATTAGAAGAGTGTTTCTCTTTCTCTTTCAACGCAATCATTCACATGCAAGTTGGCACGGTATCTGTGTTGGCATGGCGCCAGGCTGAAGCTATCGAGTCATGCTGTGCAAAAGCCCTGTAATGCAATCAGGGCGAGTGCAGGACTGTCACAAGGGACAACTGCTAAGAGCTCTCTCTCTCTCTCTCTCTCTCTCTCTCTCTCTCTCTCTCTCACTTTTCAGTCAGGGTAGGGGGAGGGGGAGAGACCCGAACTATACAGCCTCACATTAACCTGAGGAATTGCACGGGGCAGCAGCGGCATTTCACAGCTTGCCTCTAGTCGGCCTCCTCCTACACACTCAGACCCTTCTGGAACTCCGAGTCAACGTCCAACCAACCTACACCTCGACACACCCGGGAAAACAAAACCTCAGACCCGGTTAACAAACAAACGTGCGGTCATTTTGGACACGCCAGTGCTCCTGAAAGCCCGATTTACAGATTAAAATAATAAAAATGTTTTCCTGGTCTCGGAATGGTGTTGAACACTCTGTATGAGAACGTGATACTTAACCTTACAAACTTAACCTGCATTTAATGTTATGTTGTTTGAGCTTTTGGAGAGAATGACTGGGAGTGTGCTGGTTGAGAATCCAGTACTGCACATGCAGAATGTAAATAAGCTGGACGGGTGTTACGGACCCTGTGAGAGAGTTCATGGTGCACAGAAAACCAAATCTCAGTGGCTGAACACAAGCGGAGGTCCATGATCCCCGTCTTACCCTGACTAGTGCAGTGCACACACTGACTCAGACCTGTGTGAGACTTTACACCAGCGTTTTGCCTGCTGCTCCAAATCATCCCACGAGTTTGCTGTTGGTTTGCAGTCCTACGACTTTCTAGTGCCGTAGTGTTCGATCACGCTGGCTGAACGTACAGACTTGCCTCTGGTCGCCATGCAGTCGTCATCTGGTGGCATGCAAGTGTCTTGCTATTGGTGGATGTGACGCGTTATTACATTATCGCTATTATTGAATATTACAAGATTCTTGAAATGAGTGCAAGAATCGTCATTCTTCTGATCTTGGAGGAGCCGTGTTCATTAAATATAATTACTAATTATTATTATTACAAAAAAAACAGAATACGGCAGAGTTATGTAAAATCTTAACTACTATATTTCATCCTCTGCTTCTAGTTAAATAGTGCAGACAGTCAATCCACGTACGCATACTTTCTGAACCAAATCTTCTTCTTCTTCTTTTGGCTTTTCCCTTCAGGGGTCGCCACAGCGAATCATCACTCTCCACCTATCCCTAT
>CM074947.1:4729719-4745228 GCA_037577455.1 Pangasius macronema
TGGGTGAATTTACGAAGGCCCATTAAGAGTCTTGCTGATGCATTTTGGACCAACTGGAGACGGGCCGAGGTAGCGGCCCGGTTATTCCACCATACAGTGAGTTACAGTAATCTAAGCGTGATGATATAAAAACATGAATTACTCTCTCAAAGAGTGACTTTTTTTTTTGTCTCCATGAACAAAGACTTTACAAAATGAATGGCCTGGAAAAAAACAAAACAAAACTACAAACTAAAAAATATTTTTTTTTAGAAATGAGTGTGCTACAAGTATAAGATATTCAAGCAAGATATTTTAAGGATCAGGTTTTGCAAATAGTTATCTCATGTAAGAGAGGGTGGTGCATTACCACCGGTTTTGGTGCACCTCTCTTCCATGAGTTGCTGCTGCCCACTCAGAGTGCTGAAGCATTAGCTGTATATTATGTATGCGATTTTGTGGTCATTAGTCTTGCAGAGTTACAGAAGACCAAGATTTCAAAACCCTGCTCATGTTTTATGCATAGCAAACTCCTAACTCCTGAGAGCGCTGCAATACTTTGTCCCGTTTTAGAGAAGAATGAGTGCAGAGATACAGAGATTTCTTGTCACCTCCTACTTTGGTTCTGAGACGATGAGAATGTCGTAGGTTAGTGGGAGTGAACCCAAGTGTCGATGTGTCCTTGTGAAATGGCTGCGAGAGAGAGAGAGAGAGAGAGAGAGAGAGAACTGGTGCTCGGCTTTTGAATAATTGAGAGCCATTGATTTTACCAAATGGTCTTAGAGGCAGCACGAGTGGTACTACTCCGCAGCACAGGCCGTGCTGTAAAGCTAATGGGTTAAGGGGAGATTTAAGAGCTTAAACGCAGCCCTCTTCTCTCCTTAAAAACCACAAGGCTGATTTTGGTGCATTATACACAGGAGCGTCTCTATCCAAAAATGCAGCACTATCAGCTTCTATTTAGAGAGAATGAGGAGATTTGAGGGGAAAGCTTTAAACTAGTGGCACTGCACAGCTTTATGATCTGTATGAGAGAGCAGAGACAGACACAGAGACTGAATCAGAGACGGCGAGAGATGCGGGGTGTTGGGTTTGTCTCAGGACGCAGGGCCAATGGCTCAATCAGGAGGCTGCCAGAGCTTGATGGATTGCCGGTCTCGCGGTGACCGTGAAAGGGCTCCTAATTCAGCTGTAAAAGCCGGGATAACCCCGATAACATTTGTCTCTGATAATCTGTTTTGCGCCGTGTCTAATGCTCTCTAATGCATTAATGAGCAGTCTCTGCTCTCTAATAGCAGCCATTTGCCAAAACGGACAATTGTTAAACATCTTCAAAAGTGGGCCGGGCAAAATCATCAGCAAAATGAATGAAGGAGAAAAAAATGTTGCATTTCCATTGATTCGCTTTTATTCTGTAACTGTAAAAACCACTCTTGCATTAGTGTTACAGTACTGACTGATCTGAAAATGCTGCAATTCCATAGAGTTGATATGAAAACAGAAAATATTTCCTCCAGAGAATGACCAAAATAATGCATTATGGGATGCATTCTGTTGTTGACACTTTGCCAAAGTCCTTTTCAATTTGCATGTTATTTCAAGCTTAAGCCTCAGGGAGCAGTGAAGAACTAAATGATTAGCAAGAGCTTTTAAATATATTCGTCATAAACGAAGGTGTAGGTGATCCGGACCGGATCTGTTCTCCATCAGATGCTCCACATCATTAGTACGGCAGATTAGCTTGATTTCTCAAGCGGCTCACGGTAGAAGCACTCGTTCCCACTTCATATTGTTTCTCTGATTATTGCATAATTACACATTAATTATACATGCAATTATAATGTAACTACTGTAGATGTCTGCAGTGTTACTGATGGATCACAGCAACGCAAATCCTGTTAACACACACGTCTCAACTTCGGTTTTATTTCGTTGTGTAATGTTACACCTTGGAACTGGAATGGATTTAACTGAGATGTGTCATGAATCTATACAAAACAGCCATTATTACCAAAACGCCAGAAAATTATTAAGAGAGTTTGCAAAATTATTTTCAAACAAAAAAATGGAAAAGTTGTGATTGCATAAATATTCACCCCCCTTTGCTGTGAATGCCTACAATTAGTTCTGGTGCCATCAGAAGGCACACGTTGGAGTTGACCCGTGTGCAACTAGAGTGTCATGTGATCTCAATATAAATACAGTTGTTCCTTGAAGAATCCAGAGTTTCTTAGAGAACGTGCCTAAACAAACAGCACAATGAAGACCGACAAGCAATCAGAATGAGTCCAGAACAAGGTTTTGGAAAAGTGTCAATCAGGGTTTGGCATTTTTATATATTAAAAAAAAAAAAAAAAAAAAAAAAAAATCAATAAAAATAAAGCGAAATATCCCAAACCTTCCTGAACATCCTGTCGAGCACCAATAAACCCATTATTTAAAAATAGAAAGAATATAACATAACCAAGACTCTTGCTAGAAGCCATCCACCAAAAGTCAGAGAAGTAACAATCAAATCCATTTCAGTTTCAGGTTGTAATGTGACAAAGTGTGGAAAAGGTCAAGGGGGTGAATACTTATGCTCAAGTATAACTAGTACTAACTTCTTCTTAAAAATAAGATACTTCCTGTACAGTATATAGTATAGTATGCATGCAGTGTTGCAACCAAAAACAAAATCTTCCTATAAAACCAGGAGGTAATAGTGTCAAAATGACACAAGCCAAAAGTTATTCAACTATGTATTTACACAAGATGTCCTGCTGTGATCCGTTTGTCAATCAGTGGAAACATTCTCAGTAGTTACATTATAATTACATGTTTAGTTTATGTGTAACTAAACACGTAATAGAGTGTAGAACACAGTGGGAACAAGCACTTTGTTTTCCCTCCTTTCCATAAGATAAAACTCTAGGTTCAGTTTGTAATCCTGTAGCCTGTAATAATCACACAATTGAGCTGCAAACTGTGATTTGAATTATTGCCATGCAATAGACCCAGGCC
This sequence comes from Pangasius macronema, assembly GCA_037577455.1. Taxonomy (NCBI): domain Eukaryota; kingdom Metazoa; phylum Chordata; class Actinopteri; order Siluriformes; family Pangasiidae; genus Pangasius; species Pangasius macronema. The sequence goes on from CM074947.1 coordinate 4,732,702, forward strand.
ATTTTCTTCCTTTCAGACTGTTTACAAGGCTCTAAAGATCATAACCTGTTCCTCTAACATGTAAAAGATCACATAAAACACACATAGTTAGTTTCAGTTAGAAAATATCACCCATTATCTCATTCATCAATGACTGGTACAGATTAGAAGTAGCACTATACACATTATATACATTTTAAAGATTTGTACATTAAATAAATCAGCCGTTGCTTATCAATGAACCTTTACTGTTTAGGGGGTGGGGGTAGACATCAAATATGCACACTATATAGCTACACAAGGCTTGTAATCCAGTCACATTTTCCTGTAAAATTGTAAATGTCTATCAAAAGGCACATAAAATCGGTTTAAAATCGAAGGGAGAAAAAAATCCTCCCTGAAAGCAGAAAACAACGATATAAACAGCAATATTGTGAAAATTGAAACCAAATTCAGTTTAAATATTCAGCATGCAAGATAATCTCTTCACACACACACACACACGTTGTTTCTTCTTCTTTTTTTTTTTTTGACGTTAATCCCATTATATCCCATTAATTCAGTGATATTATTTTTGCTATTTTAAACTATAGCTTAAATTCCACAATGGAATAAAAATCAGTATTGCATCCTTCTGTGTAAATGTATTGCAGCACGTCAGGTGACCTGTCCGTGGGCTAAAGGTACGCCGCATAACCCACGGACAGGTAGACAAACACTTGTTCAAGTATGATGACTGTGAGTCTGAGCGGAGCATGACTGCTTACATGTTGGGAAAAAAAATAAAATAAACAGCTAGAATCTGATTTCTTTACAGAGGTTAATGCGGTCAGAGTTAGTTCTGACTGCATAAGACAGCAATGGTACCTATGAAGATTACATGACCATGAATGGATCGGTCACAACCCGTAAAAAAAGGGGTAACACTTTATATGGGGACCTTCATAACACATTCATAAGCATTGCACAAATATTTAATAAAGGAACAGCTGAGTTGTAAAAGCTTTTATGTAATGTCAAAACCTTGCGACATGACAAACTGTTTTTATGAAGTATATTGCTTTGTTTTTACATAAAAGAAAGAAGACAGAAGAACCCTCAATTATCATTACAGCTCATTATCGCTTGTTTTTTCATGTGATCATATTGAAAAGTGTGTAGCTACTGTATCTACTTATTAGTGGAGCGTTGAGGCTGAAGTCCTGGTGCTTCATTTGCATTTAAAAGCGTTATGAAGCATCATTTCAATGCAGTTTGCGCTTCTTCTTTTTTTTTTAACAATTTTGAACCAAATGTGAAGCTGAATGAATGATTTGAATGCACTCAAACTAATCAGATTTGCATTTAAAACACTTAGAAAGCCCTAATATACACCTTCTAGAGCTTTCACTGTGTGTGTTATCACTCTACTTAACAAGTTTGGAAAAAAAAAAAAAAGTTTAAAAAGTCGATCCGCAGTGATAATTACAGATTGTTCTCTCTTCTTTCTTTCATGTAAAGAACCCAAATAAGATAAAATCTCTAGTGCTGAGATAAGCATTTCCTAAATTCTCCAGCATTTCTCTAGAAAAGGATTTATGCAATGTATTACAAAGGCCCTTTATGTGGTGTAATAAAGCGTTACCAAAAAAGTGCTTTCGTGAACACTTTGTAAGAAGGCTTAAAAAAGGGATATGTATGTGAAGGAAAGCTTGTGAGGTGGTTTTGAGTTATTGAGAATTTCTGCATGTTGGATTCAGACAGAAGGAGGTCCAGTGTTGAGTGTTTGAGTCCAGTGCTCTGTTAGAGTCTGAAAATAATGCCCCTGTCTCAGAAAACCAGTCTGCTGACAGTGCTGAAGCCGCCGCCGCCTCCACCACCTCCTCCTCCTCCACCCGAGGGCCCACAGCTTCCCGGGGGCTCATTGTCATCTGAGCCGTTGGGTCGAAATGAGCAGGAGGCCGAGGCGGCCTGGAGAGCACGGGCCCTGGCGTTAAGCTCCTGCTCCTGGAGAAGGGAGGGGACACACATGGTTAAAGGCTTACCAAGCCATGACTGTACAGTACTAAGAAGAAAAAACAAAAAACACAGTGGGGTGTGCTTTTACAGGAACATGGTGGTGTGATGTAGTTACCACCCTGAAGTTGATTATTTTCCTTTAACAGACCATCCCAAAGTGTTTTGTTTACTATATTTAAAAGTTTTATAACCCATATAAAATGACAATATCCTCACGAGCCAGTTACAGCACGCATAAAAAAAATATTTGACCACAAATCAGTTGTCTTTATACTAAAAAAAGAACATTATGGAGAGAAATTGCTTGTGTATATACTGCATTAGTGCAGTGCATCACTGTCTACCACACTGGAGGGAGGGTTGCATGGTGTTGTCAGTAAGTGCATATCTATAAGGTGCTCCGACATGGTAGGTTTACGCTAGGTGTATTTAATAAAGTGGTGACTTGGTGTAAACTGGAAAATCAGACCATTCAGGTTTAAAGAACAATTTGCAAATTAACCAGTAACGCCAGGAGATTGTTACCTCACAACTCCTTCTGTTCAATTCCACAAGAAATCGCACAATGCTCAAGCTCACTGGTTTTTATAAAATGGTGCGCTGTAGCAAGCTTGGTCGTCATTGCCATACAGAAAATGTAAACAGCAGTAATTACAGCGATTATGTCATTTCTCACATGAAAGAGAAACTAAAGGAAATCACATAGGCACGCCAAGACTGCACATTTATTACACATCGTAGAATGTTAGTAATGGAATCAAACCTGCCAGTTCACTCTTTTCACGTGTTGAGAGCACTGAAATGTGATGCAACCAGGAATAACGACAGTTTCGATAGGTTTTAGGCAGACAAAACAAATCCCCATTACCTCCCCCTAGTGGTAGGGAGCATGTAACCGGTATTTAATTGTACACAGACGGCTCAATTGGTTACTCTGGCCACTTTTTTGTCACTATTAAAAGACCTTTTTCTACCGTGCACTGAAGAGTCCTCTCACCTGTAAGAAGAGTTTGTTGTCTTTGGTGATGGCATCCATTAGATCTTTATGAAGAGGTGGTTCCCCACTGAACCTTGAGCCATTAACAGTAGCTCTTGAACTCCCAGCCTGCCCTCCAACTTCTTCCTGTTTCCTGTATATCAGGACGTAGGCCGTGTCCTTGGGGAAGCGGCTCGTGATGTTCTGTACAGACTGGAAGTTGGTAAAGGTCACTCTGCTGTCGTTGAACAGAAACCAGTCCCCGGAGTCTTGCCCTGCACACTCCAGTACTTCCTGTGAAGCTGTCGATCCCTCTGAAAGGCCGACACCGGAATCTGATTCCGGACTCTTAAAAGAGGGATTTGCCGACGTACTGCTCGTGTTCCTGCCGTATGAGTAGTAGTGGCCGCTCTCCGAGGACATCCCAGAATGCATCACGACGGAACACAGGCCGTAAGGTACACACTGCATCCTTAACCCACAGTCCCTTCTCCCGCTCTCTCTCCCGCTGTCCGTTAAGACTTCGTCTTCCTCTTCTCTCTCTTTATGAGAAGGTTTTAACTTCTTGGCCAAGTTCTCGCCACTCTCTGGGGAGTCCATTTGCACCGATGGTGGTGGTGGTGATGATGATGAGGAAGATGAGGAAGTGCTGTGCTGGTGAACAGGTAGGTGAAAGTACAGCGGGATGCCTACATTGTCCAGGATTTTGCGCCGCACGTGGCACGTCGCATCATACGAGAAGCGCAAAAGAGTGAGGATGAGGTACTCCGGGGCCGTCACCACGTGTATTGCCCTTTCCGCCCGCTGCAGGGAGCCGCAGCGTTCGCAGAAGTAACAATTCTCCTCCTCCAGGATCTCTGGCGCCAGGAAATACTCAAGCAGATCTGACAGGGAGAGCACTGCCTCCGTCTTGGGTCTCTCCTCACTCCGCTCATCCTTCGCAGTGCCTTCAGAGTTCTCGCTGCCGCCATTTACTGCCCCCTGGTGGGACTGCACTGTCAAGGAGCCCACAGTGCCCGATGGGCAAAAAGCAAGAGAAAGATCAGTAAATGGTTCCTCTTTCTCAGAAAGACTGTGGCACTGCAGGCAGCGGATGCCTGTGGAGAGACGCCCGCCGAACATTCGCTCCACCAGAGTCCGTCCATCACCATCAGTGTCCACCAGTTTAGTCTGAGAATGAGACGGGGTGTTGGTCATATTCGGAGCTTTTGCATCATCAGTACCCTCAGCGTCAGAGGACATGGTCTTAGGTTTGGCCGCCTGGAGAGCTCGGAGAGTCTTTTCCTCCTCGTGTAGCCTTAATAACACAAAACAAGTGAATAATATAAGCATCCATACATACACAAATTTCGGCAACTAACTGAAACTATGTACTGGGATATTATACATAATAAATGAAAGAACATATGCCTGGCAATACATAGAAAAAAAAAATTACGAACTGGTGAACCTGTCATGTGTCACATTTTAAGGTTGACCTGCCAATCAATGATTTATGAAAACGCACTGAGAACCTGAACTTTACTATTGCTCTTTTGCATTATTAAAGGCTTCCAAAATATCAGGATTACAAAGCCTAATATTCCGATCAAGATATTAACATACAGTAAATACTGATAGTATCGAAAGAGAGAAATTTTCACCTGTATATTTAATTTCACTGAAAGGTAATTTATAGAAAAGGTATGCAGAGGACTGGATACGTCATGCAAAAAGTGTATTAAAAAGAGGGACAGTACTAAAACTACTAGATGTACCTGTCTAAGAGAAAGCGGAGATACTCGGAGCAGTCCTGCTGGGAGCCCACTGTGAACCAGGGTGGCCGAGACGCTTCGAGAAAGCTCCTCGGTGCGTACGCTGCTCGCTGTTGAAGAAACAACTTCATTAAAACAATGACAATAACATAAGTACTTATACGTAACTTAATTAGTAGTGTTCATCCAGTATATCAGGTCAATACTGGTTTTTTTGGACAATAAAAACTGACATTTCACTAGGACACTTTATACAGAAAGAGTTTTAAATTAAAAATTAAAGTTGCATTAGGTAACTGATCTATCAGTTCTGTCAGATGATCTGTTTGTTCATTAACAAAGGAAAAAGGATATGTATCAGCTTAGCATCTGCCTATGACAATAGTAACCTTCTATACACTATGCATAATGTAGACTATAGTAACATTGTGTGAATATGTTTAACAAAATTTCAAAGCATAAACCTTTTACCAATGTCTACAATTATTAATGTACATTTATTTAATGTATTTCTTAGAAAGAATTTTGTTCCAATTCAATACTGGCATTTTATCATTCAACTGTCTCATTGCTTTCTAAATATTAGTATCATCTTTGGCCATTAATTTAATAAAAAAAAAATACTACTAATCAAAAGCATACAGTATAAAAAACAATGGCCAAGAAATCCTCTAATATGTTCGAGAGACATTTGTGCTTCAACTTATTAAAGTCTTGACATGACTTCTAAATGTTGTTAAGTTTTACTGCAGGCTAATACAGAAATAAATAAAAACCACATTCAATTTATTCCAATTCTATCAAAGACACACATCCAAATAATAAAAGCAGTGTTAAAGCATAAACACTGGAAATTCATTTTACCAGACTTTATGTTCATTATTCTAATGAGAATACTGCATACATCGTACATGCTGCAACAAAAGAAATTATTTGGTTGTAAAACAGTATAGCCCTGGCAAATAACATTTACAATAAGGTCCATTTTCAACTTGAAACTGATCAAGTATGTGCAAGAAAATGTGTTTTCACATCAACAAACCTTTTTAAAGAAACTTAGATCTAAATCTACAGGGATGAAGAGGTGGAAGCCTACAAACCTGAGTGTGCGCCAAGAAAGCAAAGAGAAGCTGTAGTTTCTTCATCAGCGTATTCGAGCCGTTCAGGTTCAGAGATAATACGTGCCGTCTGAAACTGGAGACAACACAGAACTTTACACAAGATAAATTATTCTGGAAACTATGAGTTCAGATACCATGCCCGGACCCCCCCCCCATTAGCACATTAGCATTTGGACAGTTTAAAGTAAGAGAAAACTCACTCTGTAGCCATGAACAGCATCTGAATGATGCTGTTCAGGTAACATGTGTTGCCCAAGTTCATGAGTCCCGTCTTTCCTGTCTCCGATTTGCCCGTAAGCCTCAGCAGTCCAGAGGCGAAAGAGTTTGACTGCGAGGTCCAGGCACTTTGGTTCAGCACATACTTGATCTTCTCTTCACTGGGTTTAGGGAGATCCTGGAACAATACAAAGGTTTCAGTAAATAAAAAATGGTATGGGAGTATCTTTAAAATATGTGATGCAATATATTTACTGAGTAAGGAATAAAACACAACAGGGTGTGTTGTAAAAGGAAAATGACATCACCAACGCAGTGATGTGATGCAGTCGAAGGTGAAGCGGAGGTACTCTGACCACCCTGAAGATGATTATTTTCACATAACAGCATGTCCTGAAGTGTTACATTTCTATTATAATCATCGCAAGTTGACAACAATTACAACGTTTTATTTAATAAAGAATGACTCATAATCATACTTTCTACTTTCTTTCTAGGGCCAAGTTCTCGCCACTCTCATGATATGATGCACTGCGACGCAAATATCTGATGATGTGCATCACGGACATGTGCGATTCACATCGTTCAAATCAGCATTCTATTAATTATGCATGTAATGCAGTTGCACTGTTTGACCACCAATCTGCGCATAGAGATAAAATATAACAGGGCATACTGGTCACATGATCGCGTTCTTTCGTGGAGAGCCTGTGAGATCTGCACTCGTGAAGTCCGATAGCGTTATAATGGTTGAAGACTAAAGGCTGTGGAAATCGGGCATTTTAGCTGACTTTGGAGCTCTATATCTGCTATGGAGCTCCAAAGTCAGCTAAAATGGAGCATTATGTTTTAGTCAATCATTTTTAAAGTATCCAGAAACTTTGTTTATTCAATTAAGATTTATTTATTTATTTGTTTGTTTATTTTTATGATATGGAGAACCTGTAGTACATTTTGTTTACAATATTAAACCTCTTTTCGTATATAAAAATAAATAAATAAACCAAAATTTGTCTGTTGTTACGTGTAACAAAACGTGACAAATACTAAGTCTTTATTTTTGGAGTCTTTTCAATCATAATTTTTTTTCCATTCAAATTTTGTCAAAACATTGTGAGAACTTATCAAAACGAAAACATGAAGCCAGGATCGTGAACTCAATCGTGACCAGATTGTATTGTTCCACCCCTTGCATCTGACATCATGGAAAGTCCACAAAACAAGTTAGTTCATGTTATCGTTTATGCTACAGCAGCTATAAACAGTCGTTCCCTTATCCACCTTTCTTGAAGTTAATAACACAAAAAGATTTTCAAATTTTCACGTTATCGAGAAACCGCAAAACAAACTCCTCTGTATTGAGGACTTGTTGGAAAACTTGACAGTGCAATCTCCTTCAAGAAAAGTTAATTAAATGTGTCCTCACAGAAAACCACATCAGATTTGAGAATTCAACACCATTGTAATATAATGCAATATAAGGGATGATAGTAACCGTATTAAGGATTAATAAACGATTCATTTCTTTTTTACTGTATTAAGAAATTCTACTACATGACAAAGACGATCTAAAGACTAGATCATCTTTAGTCCAAGAGCTTCCCTGCACTGCACACGCTGCCATGTTCTCTCCTCCCACACACAGCTATAGTAATCATGACAACTAAGTGATAATTAGGTTTGTACTCATTATCAGGCCCATAATTTGCAGAAGCAGATGGATCAGAGCAGGGTGTACACTATTGTTGTACAAAGCATCATCCATTTAATCTGCTACACCCTGATTTATTCGGGTAGAAACAAACGACTTTTCTAAACCAGACTCCTCATAAACGTACTATCCTCTATAATCTCGTTCTACATCTTTCGTCCTCCAACCTGGCCATGTTAAGTGGTTAAAAGTACCAGACTCTCCAGTAATATCTAAAGGTCTGGCTTGCAAGAAAATACGTTTGCAGAATATCTGTTGAATATCAGACTGTCCATTGTAGGAGTATAACACAATAACACTATCTGTATCTGTTTAGAGCTCTAAATATCCATATTTTTTCTCAAATTTTATACCGATAGTGGGTGTGGCCTAACCATGGCAAACTATCTATAAAATACTGATAGTGTGCTTCCTATTTGTATCTGTATTTGTGTCCGTTTACATCCACAGAGTAATGGGATTAGTCAGCTAAAGAGTGGAATTACTGAAGCTCCTACGACAGTATCTCCAGTCCCTTCGGTCTCATGACCATGTAGTACGTCACCATGAGCTCGGTGAACTGCAGCAGGAAGGCTTTGCTGGTAGGGAGGCCATCGCTCTTCAAAGACTTCACCAGAGGTACCACGTGAGGGACCACCTGTTTCACCAGGAAATGCACGTTCATTATTACTCCTAAGTGCAGCTTGTAGTCACAGAACTCTTAATCACATTCTGCTCATACTGAACATCCTTTCAACACACCCCATACTGTTTTCTGCAACTGTATACTGTACTGATTTATAATCCTACTATCTGCTGTCAATCAGAAGAGGATGAGCTCTCTTTCTCTCAAGGATTCTTCCTCAGGGCGTCTCAGGGAGTTTTTCCCTTCGCCCCCATCACCTCTGTTCATTAGAGATCTAAATCTACATCCAGATCTCAGTAAAGCTGCATTGTGACAATGTCTATTGTTAAAAGCGCTATTCAAAATAAAACTGAAAGAAATGTTTAATGTAAATGTGATGGGGCTTGATGCATTTTCAATATACAGTTATACAGAGTTTTTGTGATTTTGCCTTTATAAACCACCACAATGGATTTGAAATAAAACAATCAAAATATGATCAAAGTGTAGACTTTCAGTTTTATTTTAAGAGATTCCACAAAAATATGGTATTTACCATTTAGGAATTACAGCCATTTTAAGCAAAGTGCCTCCATTTTCAGGGGCTCAAAGTTATTTGGACAATTGACTGACAAGAAGTTATTTGACCAGGTGAAGTCCATTCCCTCATTACTTCAAGACAAATGAAGCAGCTAAATGGTCTGGAGTTGATATCAGTTATTGAGTTCGGCATTGAAGTGAAGTCCAAGAAGAGCTCAATGCAACTGTCAATGCAACCTCTGTCATTGTCCAAATACTTCCAGACCTGACTGTACATACTCTTCTAATTAGTTTAAGGCTAAACTAATTGCACTGTCACTGTCACTAATGCCTCAGTTAAAACCACTAATCCACTATTATATGTTTAATGCTATATCTTTAATGCTTTTTTACTTCATTTTTGTCTTAATAGTAATATGCAAGAAGTAAGACAACTATTTTTTGCTTTGCTTAGTCAACCAAGAAGATCAGTAGACTTGCATATTACTGAAGTGAAAAGTTTTAGTAGAAGGTTGTGTGATGGTCTTACCAGGTGGAAGGCCTCTGGCGAGTGCTGGAAGCTCAGCAGCATGTGAGAGAGGACTGCTAATGCTCCCTGTCTCACTATAGGGTACCACAGACGGTTAAAGACCTACAAACAAAAAAAAAAATACAGGTACCCATAAGTAATAATAATAAAAGAGACAACACACATGCCTACACAGTATATAGAACATTATAGGAAAAATATAGTGATTGTGTTGCTAAATTTGCTGTGCATTACATAAAAACTCATCTTTAGTGATGTTTCACAGCAAGCAGAATAAAATGATAATCCAGGGCTGAATAAACTGCATGTGAATCCAAACTTTTAGTTGTCAGTCACCACTTTAAAGCATTTACACATATTTGGTATAGAATAACTAGTGTCAAGGCGCAAATCTACTTATGTACATTTTTTAGTTAAGTACACCTGAAGGATTAAACACGGCGTCCACTAGAGGGCGCGTGAGAGCCAAAACATCCCTGTTTGTCCGGACCGGAATATGCAGCGATGTCATGCACAGCAACGTTAAACAAACTGATGAGCTCCGTTTCTCTTTAAAACTTCTACAATGGTCCATAAGATACAAGTATATAATTTGAGACACGACGCTAGTTTGTTAACTCCATTGGGGACACGAGTCACATGGCGCTACACTGCCTCCACTATTTCCGCAGATGAGTCGGGTTAATTTCTGAGGACATGCATAAATGATGCGTTAAATAACCGCAGGATATGTGCAGCGGCCATCTTGGGCACACACACGTAGGTAACAATCAATCTTTAGGATTTCACCCCAAATGTTAACCAAAAGACAGTTAATCAGATAATGAAAACCTGCCCCGAAATGTAAAAAAGTGAAATAACTACCAGCCAAATGCCCTTGTTTTGGCTCAAGGTGTTAAAAATGATCCACACTATGCACTATTTCTAATTCTGTAACTCGAATTAAGATGTTTTGTTGCAAGCCGATATAGAGAGACTTGTGGTGCGTTCCAAAATATTGGCATAGATTAACTCCCTGTATAGGTTGGTTTATTATCCAGTACAGGCACATAATGCATCATTATGCATCATTACACAACCCCCGTCCACCTGAGCCTGTGTTTACCAGCTCGATTTTAAGCACTGTGACATCGATGAGGATGGTGAACTTCTGCACAGCAGCCAGTCCCTTCAGAAGAGCAATAACCCAGGTGTCTACGTGATTGGCTAGCGGCCACGAGAGCCAATCGATCATCCTGTGGAACGGACAGAGGAAAAGAGACAGAGAGACAAAGAGAGAGAGCGAGAGAGAAAGAAAGAGAGTGTTTGTCAAAGTCAGAACAGTGGTCAATGGCAATGCTAACAAAACAAAACAAAAAACAATGACAAAACTGTCACACACAAAGCCTGACAATCTCCTGACCTTTGCACTTAACATCAATGGACTCGGCTATTTGAAGACCTGATTTTACATTCTCTGCACTTTTTTTATGGGACATTTAAAAAAAATGAATATAACCTCAGTGGCTCACTGCACAATGCCTACAAAAGGATTCTAGCTCAAGAGCAAACTCCTGGTAGAATAAATAATGAAAGAACTAATAATGTGTAGATGAAAAGTCAGCTAAAGAGAAAGCACGATCATGCGTTCACAGTAGCTAAATAGTTTCTTAAGATGTGCTGCTGGGGTCAAACTCTTTTTAGGTTGAGGGCCGGACTGGAAAAAAAGGTCCTCTTGCATGGGGCAAATGACTTTTTGTTAAACCTTAATGTGCTGACAATTCATTATGTGCAAATAATGGCAATAAAAACCATTAACTTTCCTTTGTATACCTATTACCTAATGTTTAAAATGGAGTCTGGAGTCTGGAGTGTCATAGTGTCATTTAACATGTACACTTTTGCTACAGTCACAGGATGTGAGCGGATTAAACATACCGGTCAGCCGTTGACCTCACAGAAGTATGAGGTCTATTTTTCTTTTTTTTTTCCATGTAGCTTCACACAAGCACGCTATGATCAATAATGCGCTGGAGATTTTGGCGCTGCTTTATATCGCACGTGTGTGTTAGGCGCAATAGCAACACAAATACACAAGCCATGAGTTCCGCTTTAAATTAAAAACGAAATATTGGAGAGAATATAATTTATTTCATTTTGTATTATTTTATATCATTCTTCAAATCATCCCGCTGGTCAGACTGGACGCCTTCGCGGGCCGTATGCTAGACACTCCTGCTATATACACAATACATGAGCCATTTCCTCATTTTCTGATTTTTCCCCATGACAGAAAATCCAGTCTACTTCTAGTCCATTTCCAGGTTTTCCAGACCATGACTCCAGATAGATTGCTGGATAATGTGGTCAGTATTTCTGTATTCACCCCAGCTATAGCACTAGGCCATGCTCGGAGAGAAACAGGAGGAGAGAGCGCAGGAGATGAAGCGAGCGGGCGTCAGAGCTGACCTGCTGAGGGCCTGTGTCATGCTGGCATCTTTGACGTTTTGGTCAGTGGTGAGGCTCTTGATGAGGACTGTGATCATCTGCAGAGGGATGTGCTGCACCAGACTGGCCAGAGCGATGGACGGCTCAAAGGACGGATCTGCAACCAACACACACACGATTTTATATTACTGAGCTTTACAACACAGTGTTCAATTCTTCAATCTGATTGGTTAGAAGGTGTTGATTAGTTTTCTCTAACAGCACCTCAGACACTCATTCCGGTTATAAAGCAAACCACAGGTTTATATTAATGCACTCATTCTAATATGTTAAATACTTTTTTCCCCAAATCAAACGTATTACTACTTTAAAACAAGTCAAACCCCACACCTAAAGCTTCATTCGGGATTCCTCCACCACCACCAAGCCTAATCCTTCTTGTCTGCCTCAAATATCCTTAATATATATCTCAAACAGGAAGGAAGCGATTGAAGAAAAACTATTTCAGACATCTGACATTGCTGTGACCTTGACGCTGTTTGGATCGATTTCAAAATCTGAGCAGATCATCTGCTAGTTATAATGATAACTCCATATCTTCTTCTTCTTCTTTCAGCTTTTCCCTTCAGGGGTCTCCACAGCGAATCATCACTCTCCACCTATCCCTATCTT
>CM074947.1:4752057-4763500 GCA_037577455.1 Pangasius macronema
TCGCTATTATATTCTTTAGAGGCTCTTATTTCTTTATTTCTTCAGGACACTTGGAATAACCACCCCCTGTCTGTCTTTAAGGATGGTGCTTCAGGTGCTGAAGAAGCAGCGCAGGATGGAGGTGAGCAGTCGTCCTCTCCTCCGGCTGAAAAGGCGAAGGTGGAGCAGTCAGCGGGTTATGAAGAGAAAGTGGTAATTGTTTGCTTTGGGTTTACATCATAGCCGGTACCTCAGATGGAGAAAAATCTTCCCTCAACCCCCTCAATGTTTTTCACACTAGAAAACAGACCGGACCAACAGATTCGAGTACCTGCTGAAGCAGACGGAGGTGTTCGCTCACTTTATTCAACCTGCTGCCCAGAAGACCCCTACCTCTCCGCTGAAGATGAAGCCCGGCCGCCCTCGCATTAAAAAGGACGAGAAGCAGAACCTCCTGTCTGCCGGCGAGTAAGTCTTCCTCCTGCTTCTCTCCGTTATTCCTCACGATTATCATTCAGTAACTCGTCACTGTGTAAGACAGACGGAATATGCTCGTGTGATGACCAGAAATACTACTAGGGCTGCACAAATATCATGGTCTCCGTTCTTTTCTTCTTTTCTTACCGCCATCCGATTCAACGACAGTGTCGTTTCTGTAGCATTCACCATTACGTTGCGCAGATATTCCCTCATCTTCACCGTGACCAACGGGTGTAGGCGTTGTACCGCACGACCTGAAGTGTGACGACTCAGCAAGTCTACAGAAGATAAACGTGAGAAAGTCGCGTGTGAATTTTAACACGACCCAAAGCCTTAATGTAATCAGAAGTAACAAATTTGTCCTAAACCATATTACGTTTCCAGTCACTACACATACAACGGCTGCATTTATAAAATGAATAAGCAGGGTGAGTGGCTCGGTGTGACGTGACGTGCGATTCTGAGGGAATAACAATAAAACCGGCTCCTAACCTACTCCTTAACCTACTGATAACGTCTCGTTAAATGTTACATCGTGAGCTCGTTAAATGTGTAATCATGAATGTGTGGTTGTTTTAAGCGGCCACCAACAGAGCTGTATTACTTGTTTTAAAGTTCAGTCCAAATTACATCCCCAGAAAGTGTTTAGGGGGATTTTTATGATTCTCTTTCGATCATCATCATCATCATCATCATCATTAGTTGATATGATGACTTAAACCTGATGTACTGCAGCAGGGCAGATGCGAATGTTCCTGCTTCAGGCATTTGAATTAGCAGGTGCAGACCATCGTGCGTGTCAGGTGCTGCATCTTGGTGTGCTCACACCGACTGACGCTTCGATTTTCACAGCAACCGTCACCGCCGTACCGAGCAGGAGGAGGACGAGGAGCTGCTCAGTGAGAGCAGTAAAGCTGCCAACGTGTGCACACGCTTTGACGAGTCTCCGTCCTGTAAGTCAAAACCTTCACACACTTGTGCTTTTGTAGTATAATTTAGTTACATGGATTACAGAAGTAATAGTGAGTGATGTGTGTGTATATACATGTGTTTGGTTAAATTCAGGTGTAAGACCACATTCTCAATTCTGATTGGTGCAGAAGGTGTTGATTCATTTTCTGTAACAGCTGCTCAGACAGTTGTTCCGGCTCTAATTGAAGTCAAAGGTTTATATTAAAAGTGTTTGTTGGAGGGAAAACTTCACTATATATAAGTTAAGTTTTATGTAAGGATACTTTAAGTAATTTTATGTAAGGTTTATTTAACATGTATAGAAGGAGTCTTCTGTTTCAAGTCTTTATTATAATCAGTATGTTTTCTACAATGGCAAAAGTCTTCAGAACTGAGTTTCTGGTTCATTAGTAACATGACAAGCTGTAATTTTTTTTTTCGCGTTAACTTCAAGAGTAAGGAAAAAAGAGGCAGCTGAGGGAATGATGTTTATAGCTGTTACAACATAAGTGATGACAGGAACTAACTTGTTTCGCGTTTAATGTTGTGCAAGGTCTGATAAATGTTTAAAAACGTAATCGCACTGGTATAAGAGAAATAAAACATTTCTTCTTGTTATTAGAACGTAATCAAGTTCAGAGTGGAAGCAGTAATTCTGCCCCACCGTTAATTGTTTTCCTATAACGGCATGCTGCAGAGCATTTTATTCCTAATTTAGTGTGATCTATGTGTGACACTCTAGTGTGAATGTAAAATAAGATTCTTAGGGTCCCTTTGTGGTGAGTTGAGAACTTCCTGATCTTTAATGTGGTTTTCATGCAGATGTGAAAACGGGCAAACTCCGAGATTATCAGATCCGTGGACTGAACTGGCTGATTTCACTGTATGAGAACGGAATCAACGGCATCCTGGCCGACGAAATGGTACAACGCCCTGCTCCTTCCTTTAAAACCCTCTGTGCACCCTATCGGTCTTTACTTTGAGCAAAAGAAAGCATTTGTAAGTTCAGTACACAAGCATGAAAAGTGAAATTCTCTTCTCTGTTTTCTCTTCAGGGTCTCGGAAAGACCCTACAGACCATTTCTCTCTTGGGCTACATGAAACACTACAGGAACATCCCCGGGCCTCACATGGTCCTGGTTCCCAAGTCCACGCTGTATAACTGGATGAACGAGTTCAAGCGCTGGGTTCCTTCACTCCGAGCTGTCTGCCTCATAGGAGACAGGGACGAGAGGGTGAGCGACCAGTCACGTGCCAGCAATTCGACACCGTGGAAATGTTTATACACAACACTGACCGCTTTAAGTTCGTTGTGTTTGTCTCAATCGTGCTCTTCTGCTTGCAGACGGCTTTCATCCGTGATACGCTGTTGCCGGGAGAGTGGGACGTGTGCGTCACTTCCTATGAAATGCTCATCATCGAGAGGGCCGTCTTTAAGAAGTTTAACTGGAGATACCTGGTGATCGACGAGGCTCATCGTATCAAGAATGAAAAATCAAAGGTCCGCGTCAGCCATGTAGAATTGAATATGTACAAAACACACTACTTTCTATTGTAAATTTTATTTTCTGTTAAGTCTTTCTATATGAATATACCAGAAAGTCTGATCTATATTAATGACTGTTATGTAAGGCCAGTTTGTGAATACAAGTTTCTTATCTATCTATCTATCTATCTATCTATCTATCAGCTGTCAGAAATTGTGCGCGAGTTCAAGACCACCAACCGGTTGCTGCTCACAGGAACCCCGCTTCAGAACAACCTGCACGAGCTGTGGGCTCTGCTCAACTTCCTCCTGCCTGACGTCTTCAACTCCTCCGAGGTAGCTTCCTCACCATCAGCAACATGTTGAGCTTTGGCAGAATGGGGAAGTTACTCAGCAAAATATTTATCAGGCAACGTTTCTGAAATGTTGCGAAGCAGCGCCACTAGAAAGCGTTCATATATTCAGACGTTTCAAATTGAAACCAACGTATACACACTCAGAATCATACCAGAATAACCCCTTTAAACCTTGACCTTCTGCTCAGTAACCCAGAACCCTTAATTGTTGAACTACCACTGGCCAAAGCTTTTTTTTTTAAATCTGGCTTTTACTGCAATGCTCCAGTTGTCTGCGCTGTATACAGCGTATTTTAACTAAAGGGTGTGATGTTATAGGAAAATAATCAACGACAGGGTGGCATAAAGTGGCCCGACTCAAAGTGGCTTTACTTTTATCACTTATTTTTTTTAAGTTGATTATTTTCACGATACAGTACGTGATTTATTCCTTTTATACCACAGCAGTTTGCCAAAGATTACAGTTTGTAATTTATTAATCAAAGACACATCATAAGTTCATTTCATCTTTCCCTTACCAGCCTCTCTTTTTATTCTCTGTCCTGAAGACAAAAAAAATTACAGCTTGTCATATTACCAAGAAAATTCCCCATTCCTAAAGACTTACCAACCATCACAAAGTGCTGACACTGAAGACTCCTTCCATATGAAAGTATTAACCCTTGTGTGGTCTTAACATTATGTCTTTGTCCTAAGGGTCAAAAATGACCTGCCTTCTCTAACCCCTTAAAATAAAGAGGCTTCATTGAATTTCATGAAGAAACAATCTGCCACTGATCAGAAACTTTGTGAATATCTGGGTTTTCCCTCTTCGCAGAGCAGAAAGACTGCGTTTAAGCAGAGGACACCACTCTTTTTCTCGGCTGGTAAATATAGTGGCTGGTCATTTTTGACCCCTAAGACAACACAAGGGTTAATGTAGTTGACGAAGCTATACATCCGGTTGGGTTCAAGAGCGGCTTGCTCGTTGTCATGTAAACACACTTGCAGTCATATTATTTTAGGGCTTCTGCACTTTAGTTCAACTCAACTAGTTTTGTTTCCTATTTCCACTCCGTAGGACTTTGATTCCTGGTTTGACACAAATAACTGTCTTGGAGACCAGAAACTGGTTGAGCGTTTACACACTGTGAGTATTTTACTGAATTTTTTTTCCCCCGGAATTATGATTGAGCATGTGCAAGAACGTATTCTTAATGGGACCTACTTTTTAACTGTGTAGGTATTACGTCCTTTTCTGCTGAGACGTATCAAAGCTGATGTGGAGAAATCTCTGCTGCCGAAAAAAGAAGTCAAGATGTATGTTGGGCTCAGCAAGATGCAGAGAGAATGGTATGGAGACAACGTTACAGAAATGTCAAGACCTCAAAATGGTGAAGAAACATCCAGACGCTGGGACTTACATTATCTTTCTCGACAGGTATACTAAAATCCTGATGAAGGACATTGACATCCTGAACTCGGCAGGGAAGATGGATAAGATGCGTCTGCTGAACGTGCTGATGCAGCTCAGGAAGTGCTGTAATCACCCGTATCTGTTTGATGGCGCCGAGCCCGGCCCGCCTTACACCACTGACCTCCATCTTGTCGTCAACAGCGGCAAGATGGCCGTCCTTGATAAACTGCTGCCCAAGCTGAAGGAACAAGGTGAGCTGGTACACATGGGGGAAAGCTGGCCATGACTGGATCTATCTTATAGACTACAAAGTAGAATAACTGGTGTGTTTGGAAGCACTAATTTCAATCTAATTTAATCTCTCTCCCTGATTAAAGGTTCTCGTGTGCTGATCTTCAGCCAGATGACCAGGATGCTGGACATTCTGGAAGACTACTGTATGTGGCGTAACTATGGTTACTGCCGCCTGGATGGACAAACGCCTCACGAGGAGAGACAGGTACGCCCGACTTTAAGGGAAGCTTTTGAAATCTCCATTTTTTGTTCGGTTATTTCAACAGCTTGTAGATATGCCAGAGATGTTAACACTACTGCAGGAGACCAAAATGGTTAATTTCAATTAAACATATAAATCAGGCCCTCGGAAATTAAATCACTGAGGTAAAGACGCAGTGTTAACTTTCTAATGAATGATTTTGTGTCCTGTTGTTTTCCCTTTATCGCCTCAGATCTCCATCAATGTCTTTAATGAGCCCAACAGCTCCAAGTTTCTGTTTATGCTGAGCACTAGGGCTGGTGGGCTGGGGATTAACCTGGCTACAGCTGATGTGGTCATTATTTATGACTCTGACTGGAATCCTCAAGTGGACCTGCAGGCCATGGTCAGTGTGTATCATTAATAATGATTCCTTATCGCCTTTCGGGTTAATGACGAACTTTTTGGAGGAAACTTGTGTAATTTCTGGAGGGTTTGAAGACTCATTGGGCTCTTTTGTTTGTTTGTTTGTTTGTTTTTTCTGGTCATACAGGACCGCGCTCACAGAATCGGTCAGAAGAAACAAGTACGCGTGTTCCGATTCATTACAGAGAACACCGTAGAGGAGAGGATCGTGGAACGTGCCGAAATGAAACTACGTCTAGACTCCATCGTCATCCAACAAGGTGAGGACCTTACAGGACAAACGGAGCTTTCAGATCATGCTTAAATCAAAACCGAGGGCTTCCTTTAAACCCTCTTCTGCCGGTCTCCGACTTCCAGGTAGATTGGTTGATCCCAACATGAACAAGCTGGGCAAAGACGAGATGCTGTCCATCATTCGGCACGGCGCCACTCACGTCTTTGCTTCTAAGGAGAGCGAAATCACTGACGAAGACATCGATGTCATCCTGGAGAGAGGCGAAAAGAAGGTACAGAGCACACACTGAATCAATCGCACCTGGTGTTTTGGTTGTAGTGTGTGTTGTGGCATGAAATATGAAAAATGGGCAGTATTGGAGTGAGTTTTGCCTTTGAATTGAAATTGTGGTCCTTGATCTATTAGACCTTGGAGATGAAGGAGAAGATGTCGAAACTTGGTGAAGGCTCTCTGAGGAATTTCACCATGGACACAGAAAACAGCGTGTACAACTTTGAAGGCGAAGATTACAGAGAGAAGAAAAAGGTAACAGGAGACTAACTTTGCCTCCTATGAGGATATTGTAGAAAATATAATTTAATTTTGAAGTAAAAGTGAAATGAACTCTTAAGACTAAGTGATCTTACCTTCCAAAACATCAGACTAAATAACTAGAGCTAAATCTCATCCAGCTATATTTGCTATAGACATACATACATTTTTAGCTTTCTTATGAACAAACTTTATTGTATTTTGTTTCTCAGGTCATCACCAACTGGATTGAGCCACCGAAAAGAGAGCGTAAAGCGAACTATGCTGTTGATGCCTATTTCAGGGAGGCCCTGCGTGTTAGTGAGCCTAAAGCACCAAAGGTATTCGGTCCCAGCTTTGCTTGAACCGTAATGAAGACAATAAAGCATTAAAAATACTTCACCATGGAGGATTAAAATACTTGAATTCTGTTCCTAGTGAGCAAGTCTCATATATTCCTGCTTTCTCCACATTCTCCTTCAGGCTCCTCGGCCTCCCAAACAGCCCAACGTTCAAGACTTCCAGTTCTTCCCACCTCGGCTTTTTGAGCTGCTCGAGAAGGAAATCTTGTACTACAGGAAAACTATCGGGTACAAGGTGTGTGTTTATCCTTTCTCTTTCTCACCCCCTTTATTTATTTGTTAGGCTGCGATTCTCACATTGCCGTATAGTAAGCTAGGAAACGTTCTTTCTGTAGCGAGGAAGTCATCTTTACAAAGCCTGCGTTTTTAACTCTCGCCACCAGGTGCCGAGGAATCCGGACCTGCCCAATGCTGCTCAGGTGCAGAAGGAGGAGCAGGCTAAGATTGATGAAGCAGAACCTCTAAATGAGGAGGAGCTGGAGGAGAAGGAGAACCTCCTGTCGCAGGTAACCTCCTGCACCTGCTTGGTGTTCTCAGACCAGTTTAACGCATGATGAACCAAGATTATTTTAGTACAGAAAATAAACAAGTAGAGATTCCCAGAGTTTCATTTCGGAAAGATTCACGTTATCAGTAACGGTTAGTAGTAGTTTGAGGCACTGGTCTGAATCCTGAATACTGAATCCTGAACCTACTGTTTGGGTATTTGGGATACTTTTAAAGAAAATTTTTAGAAGGAAATGCAGTGTCTGGTAATATTTTTTTCACAGACCAGTGCCATCACGGTGTGCATGGCTTTTTTTTTTTATCTCTTTGTTGTTGTTTTTTGCTCATATACACAGGACCAGACAGTCAGATATGTAGCTTATGGGACAAAACACAGACACACACACACCACACACACACACACACACACACACACACACACACACACACACACACACACACACACTTAACCAAATAGCTTCTGATGAACTTTTATGAATGTTTGAATATTACAAAGTAGACACAAGTGACATCACTACGTATCAATTAGAAACAGTATCTGTAACACTCGTAATGGATCTGATTAAAACATTATATGTAGCTGAAACTGTCTTTCATGAAACAAATGTACAGAACTAGAGTCATGGGGGGAAAAAGAAAGTACACCTTCCCTTAATTCCGCTGTGGTGGCATCTTAAAAGAGCTGTGCATAAACGAATGGCTTCAGGCATCAAAAAAAAATGACGCAATGTCGTAAAGAAGAGTGGAGCAAAGTTTCTCCAGAGCGATGTGACAGACTGATAAACTCTCACAGAGAACCTTGTATTTCAAGGTCGTTGCTAAAGGTGGTTCTTCATGTTACTGAATTATAGGGTGCACTTATTTTTTCTCCACCTGGTTTCTTTCTATCTATCTATCTATCTATCTAGCTAGCTATTGAGGTTATTTCTTTATAGGTGTTGGTGAAGACCACACAATTAAGTTATGTTAAATAAAAGCAGAATTGAAGGAGGGTGCACTTTCTTTTTCCCATGACTGTATATAAGAAGCAGTTTAAAAAAAAAAAAAAGAAGTAATTGGTATAGAAATTTGCAACTTGCTGAAGGATTGCTGGACATTTTGCTTAAACCTCTGAATGTATTTATTTCCTTTATGAAGTGCTAATACCTCTCATCTTTCATCAGGGCTTCACCATTTGGAACAAGCGAGATTTCAACCAGTTCATTAAGGCTAATGAGAAATGGGGAAGAGACGATATTGAGAACATCGCCCGTGAAGTGGAAGGCAAAACACCTGAAGAAGTCATGGAATATTCCGGTAGAGTAACGCTCATCATGCTCGTCTTCCACATGTTCAAACAGCTCCCATTATTTGCGTCATTGCTTAGTTGAGGTGAATTGAATTTTGTGTGTGTGTGTGCGTGTGTGTAGCTGTGTTTTGGGAGCGCTGCAATGAGCTGCAGGATATTGAGAAGATCATGGCTCAGATTGAGCGAGGTGAAGCCAGGATTCAGAGGAGGATCAGCATCAAGAAAGCGCTAGACTCAAAGGTAAGGGACTGGGCTTATGTGCTTTTACTTTTTTCCTTTTCTTTTTGGGTAGACTTTGGTACAAGGATTCTTGTTTTATTTTCTTCAGATATTCTACAATATTCTAATATTTGTACTTTCTGTAAGACTGATATAAAAGAACTGATAAATTTATCAGATTACATAATATCCACATTTTTTAGTGGTTATGTTGGAAATTGCACAATGCTAAACACAACACATGTTTACAGTGTAATCCTGTACGGTGTTTGAAAAGTCAGGACCTAGTGGGAATACGTTGAGCAAAATTCTCAAAAACATGATAGTGCAGCTGAGGAAATGCTTAGAGCGTAAGGGAGACTATGTAGAGCGTATGTTGTAAAGAATAAATCTAAAATGAAGTGTATGTAGTTTTACTCTCATTGCTTCCTGACTTTTAGGACACCCTGGACACATAATCCAAACATTATGATCTCTGTTAAAATCGATGCTTATACTTATGCACTCCTCGTGACCATCTGCATGGTTTATATTTGGGCTAAACAGCGACGTTCACGTTTAATAATATGGGATATTTATAACACGTGAAACACTGAAGTCAAGCCGTAACAGCAGTAGTGATCTTATTTGATCAAGCAAAGCCGCTAAGAAGTGAAGCCTTAATCACCAAGCCTCCATGATTCCCATGTTGTGATTCCACATTTACACCAGAATGTGCAATCTACGATTTCCGTGAATCACGTGTGTATACGTTATACACGTCTTCCATTCAGTAAAGAGTCAGTTTGTGTATTTTTACTATTATGTTTATTATTATTATTTTTTGATCAGATTGGCCGTTACAAGGCACCATTCCACCAGCTGAGGATTTCTTACGGGACCAACAAGGGGAAGAACTACACCGAGCTCCTCCTAGCGAAGGAGTAGACATACGACGTGTTCGACCCGAAGCTGTTCCTCTCGCAAATGCTGCTCGACGCGGTGTGTATTCGCAACTCGCCTCAGTTCCGCTTCGACTGGTTCCTGAAGTCTCGCACAGCCATGGTGAGTGATGGCGGCGATGATCACCGCGTTCAAACGTGCGACAGTGCCTCCGAAAAACTATTAATAACACCATATCCTCAATGTTGCGTGTTTAAAAATTGAGCCGCTTGTGTGTTTCCAGGAGTTACAGAGGAGGTGTAACACACTGATTACTCTAATCGAGCGCGAGAACATGGAGCTGGAAGAGCGGGAGAAGGCGGAGAAGAAGAAACGGGGACCTCGCAATTCTTCAGTGAGTTTACTATTATTTATTTATTTATTTTTAAATTACTGCACTCTTAAAAGCTTGTATTTCAGGTGTATGTATTAATTTACACTGTAGTATACATACTCATAGGAGTTTGCTTAGCTTATATAGGACACTAAAACTCTACTGTGTGTTTTGATGTTCCAGGCACAGAAGCGTAAGCAGGATGGGACCCCAGACGGCCGCGGTCGTAAGAAGAAGCTGAAGTTATAAATCACACTTGAACCCCCACTGACGGATGAGGCGCTTTAGTAGAGCATTTGTGTTACGGGTCCCACTTACGTACTGTATCATCTTGCCTCACGGTAGCTCGTTCCTTTTTAAAAAGGCGTAGTATTGTAAAATAGATCAATCTTTTAGTTACAGGATAAACTACGGCTGTGCTGTTCTTTCTTTCTTTCTTTTTCTTTTTTTTTTCTTTTTTTTTTTTAAACCCTTTTGTATCTGTAATTTGTGAGCTATTGAAATAAATGTATTTATGCCTGTTGTTTATGTACTACATTCCACTTGCTTATCAGAATAAATTTTTGTTTTTCTCCTTTTTTTTTTATTTTTAAATTTTTTTTTTTTTTTTAAAGAGTCATCAGTATTGTATACTTGTGTACCTGCCCTGGAACATCCTTTGGAACAAGTCTGTCTAATAAATTCCTTTTTGTTTTGTAACTCTGCTGATTTTGTGATCATTTGAAAATGATTTCTTGTGGCTTTTTTTGAGCATAGTAATTTAAATATTTTATATTTTATATTTTATGTAATTTCCTTAGCATGGCAGTGTGCTGGAATGCATTGCTGCCTCACAGCTCCAGGGTCGTGAGTTCGATCCTGAGCTCAGGTCTGTGTGGAGTGTCTCATGTTCAGTTACTTAAGATAAATAAATGGAAAATAATGTTTCCTATAGGTTCAGCCAACCGTTATGATCTCTAGAAAGTACTTGTATTGGAACAATGTTGATCCTGGGACTGGAATTGGTGCCACCTTTACTACGAGCAGTCGTTCCCTCACCAAAGTCAAAGTCAAAGTGGAGTTTATTGTCGTTTCAGTCATATACAAGTACACAGTGAAACGAAACAATGTTTCTCCAGGACCAAGGTGCTACACAAGACAAACACAGAACAACACAGAACTACAGGGACGACATAAATTTTTACATGAAGTGCACAAGTGCAAACGTGCAGACGCACAAGACAGAACAAGACAGTACAATGACTACAACACCGACCAGTACGCANGCAAATGTTACTGAGTTTGATATAAATAGCTGAAGTAGTAGTGTAAACAGTAAAGATAATAGTGTAAACATAGTAGCTTCTCTTCTCTATTTTTAATAAGACAGATAGAAGCAGCTTGTCACGTTACCAACAAAAGTTCAGTCCTGGAGACGTTCCAGTGACATAAAAGTTACAGGTTTACACTATATTACCAAAAGTATTCGGTCACCTGCCTTGACTCACATATGAACTTAAGTGCCATCCCATTCCTAAC
>CM074947.1:4774497-4786216 GCA_037577455.1 Pangasius macronema
TCATCACAGTTTCCGCAAGAAGTCCGGTTGGTTAAAATCTATCCACTGTCCACTGATGGAGTCCTGAGTACGAAGCTTCTCGTGGCAACCGCAGCCCCAAGCACAGCCACTACAGCAATCACAGTCCCAAGCCATTACAGTACGGCTCCCTGTATGTGATCCCCAAACCATCTCCACAGCCCCCAGGTGGCACCATCCCCAGCAAGACTGCATGAAGTGCAGGACAATAAATACATAGAACAGAACAACAGATATACACGACAATAAATACACAGAACATAGGCTGTAAACTGTGAACTATTTTGTAGTGAAGCAGTAACAAGTATAGCAAGAGTATTGGCAGCAAAAAAAACCCAAAAAATAGAAAGTGTCTGATGCAGCTTTGTAAAGTGTGGTGTGCGGTATATAGTCATACTGGGTTTGGTGTTTGACTAGCCCAGGTGAGTGCTGGGAGTAACTGAGTAATCTGACTGCCTCAGTGAAGTAACTGATGCATTGTCTGCTGATAGTAACTAATAGAAACTGATAGAAAAGACTGTAAATACAAATATAAAAAGTAATCGGTACGTCGCCTCCACAAAAAAATAAATCAGAACCGAAGGGACTGAGATCTTACGAATGATCTTAAGTTAGATTTCTTGCTGTTTGCAGTAGATATTTCCTGCCTTGTGCATCCTGATTATGTTGCGTATGTTCACTGCCGTATTCATCAGCACAGTAAGAAATAAATATACGCAAATCTCACTCCCTGAGATTCTTTTATTTGAGATAATTTCAATAGCTTCCAATGATGCACTTTCCGTGTCTCTTTCCAAAATAACTAACGTTGGGGTTTCAAGGTATTGGGGGTCAATACTTATGCACACACAACTTCAAGTTATATCTACATTTTTATAATCGTTTCAGAATCCTAGAATATGTGAAAATTAACACACAATATATGCAATACGTAGCACAATACGTTATGGGGAGTAAAACACACAAGGGCTTCCCTGGACGTGAATGAGCCCTAGGTGGTCCTTTATAAGGTATAAACGGGTAGTGAAGGTTCAGTGGTTAAGGCTCTGGGTACCTGATCAGAAGGCTGGGGGGGGTTCAAGCCCCAGCCCTGTCAAGTGAAGTGAAGTGAAGTGACTTTGTGGCCAAGTACAGCGACCCATACTCGGAATCTGTGCTCTGCATTTAACCCATCCAAGTGCACACACACACCTGTGAACACACACCCGGAGCCATTTTAGCTGTGGCGCCCGGGGAGCAGTTGGGGGATCGGTGCCTTGCTCAAGGGTCTCACCTCAGTCGTAGTATTGAGGGTGGCAGAGNGTGGTATTGAGGGTGGCAGAGAGCGCTGGTCATTCACTCCCCCACCTACAATCCCTGCCGGACCCGAGACTCAAAACCACAACCTTCAGGTTCACCTTCAGTTTACAAGTCCGACTCTCAGACCATTAGGCCACGACTGCCCCTCGAGCTGCCACTGTTGGACCCTTGAGCAAGGCTCTTAACCCTCCCTGCTCCAGGGGTTCTGCGTCATGGGTAACCCTACGCTCTGACTCCAAATTCTTAACAAGCTAGGATACACAACGAAAAGAATTTCAATATGCTGTAATGTATATGTGACTAATTAAGCCTTCGTTTAACAGATGGGTTTGCAAACATAAGAAATCCACAGGCCCCTATTATAAAGATTTAATTAATGAACATAATGCCACTATTTAAATATTGTAATATCAATATTTAATTTATTAAATTATAAATATAAAAATATCTATCATGTAAATATTGTAATATCAATATTTAAGTGTGCACAGTAATATCTGGGCTCAGCACTGGAGCCATAGAGGCTTCAGAACTTCCCACTCACAGCACACACTTCCATTAAAATTGTCATTAGATTCAAGTTAACATTAATTACAGGACTATTTGTAGACTCACAACTCTGAGAATTTAAGAATAAAAATAGCTGTAATAACGATGGGTTGTGAGTTTTCCATAACTGTAACAAAATCTAAAAAAACACAGATCCCTTGGCTATGCTTCACTGAGCATTGAGAAGCATGGGCCTAATGGATGAGCTGGCTGTGCACATCACCATGTCAGTGTCACTGCTGTGCTAGAAATGATCCAGTATCCAAATAATATCTGGTGCTGCGTGATGGCGCCTTTCCAGTGATGAACAGGGCTGTCAGGAGCTGATAGATAGTGCGCAGGGCTACAGAAGGGCTACAGTCTGTAACTGTACACCAGCAAGAGTACCTGATAAAGGTGAACTTGAAACGGGAGAGATCCCAGGTGAAGACAGTGAAATCTGGGTCTCTCACAGGTGATCTCTCAGCAGAGACACAAAGAAGGAAGACGGTATGTTTCAGTGTGTGTGCACGGCAAATGGCATTGCTGGGCATTTTTCTCAGGTGAAGTGAGAGGTGGTGTGAATATAAGCGAACACTCTAAAATTGACCTCTCTAAAAAAAACCTCTATAAAAACACATTTATCTTGCGTTATTAAAATTAGTAAGTCAACTCCAAATGCATCCTTTACCAAAATATATTATAAAAACTTTATTCGGTCATATGGTGGTATTTATGAAACTAGCATTCTCTTTCTGTTAATTGACTGGCCAGTGGGAAAACAACAACAACAAAACAACAACAACAACAACAACAACAACAACAACAACAACAACAACAACATAAAATAAAATAAAATAAAATAGTTAATGAAAAAAGTTTCAAATAGTTAATATGTGTGTGTGTTTATTTGTGTGTGTGTGTGTGTGTGTGTGTGCGTGTGTGTGTGTGTGTGTGTGTGTGGTCGGACTGAATATCACCCGAATGTACACTAAATATTTATTCTAGTGGTGAGAAGCAATGCCACAGTTTAGCCACGTATTATTCCAGTTTAGCTATGGAGTTACAAGTTCTTTTATTTTTCTTTATTTGTAATTTGACATTTAATCTCAGTTTTATGATTAACACTCCATGGCACAAACCATGAACATCAGCATTAATACATTAACAAAGTAGAAATAATAAAAATTTTCTGTGTTCACACTTTCTGTGTTCGCTCAGTAAGAAGTAAGTCCACAAAGATCAATATGAACAACACTTTAATGAACATGTTTAAGGTTGTTTGAGGCTGAAAACCAAGTTGTAATATTTCTTCCCAAGTTCAGTAAGCTATCAATAATTACGAACATCTCTAATAAAATCTTTGAACATTTTATGTGGACATGAATTGAACATATGCATTATTCAGTGCAGGTGAATTTCATTTCAAGATAACAAGATTTAAACATTTAAACAAATCTGACGTTCTTTCTTGCTCAG
Source organism: Pangasius macronema (assembly GCA_037577455.1). Classification (NCBI taxonomy): domain Eukaryota; kingdom Metazoa; phylum Chordata; class Actinopteri; order Siluriformes; family Pangasiidae; genus Pangasius; species Pangasius macronema. The sequence continues at coordinate 4,777,822 of CM074947.1, forward strand.
TTAGGATTACTCACAGTTCATGTTAACTAATGCTCATAATAATGTTAATGAAAGGAACCCAAATGTAAAGCGTTACCAGATCATTTTAAAAAAGGTTGTGTGTAAAACACAAGTTTTATTTGTTGTGGGTCACAGTTGTGAACAGTCGCTTCAGCTGATCATTCTGCTTATAGACTCAGCTGTTTAACACCATAACTCAATGCACAGCTGAATTTATTGTTCAGTAGGAAAATGAAGATAATAGAAGTTCACTGTATAACATTTTATTCTGTTGTGTTTTTATGGTGACTATAATTCAACAGTTAGCATGATGTTTATTTTTAGGATTTAGCAAATTATGTATTTAAATATGGGACACACATTTCAGTCTTAAGGGTTAAACTGAACTCACTGTACGGTAAGTTTAAAGTATTAATCACAAAGCCTTTACAGATCATATCATGTACAGGTTATGATACTTTTTGCCAATAATAATAATAATAATAATAATAATAATAATAATATATATAGTGTGCCTTTTCTTTAGGTGTAATTCTCAAGGTGCTACAACAATACAGTGCTACAATATACAACAATTAGCCTCGCCTAGTTCTGACTTTTAGGACCGAATAATGGGCTTAGTGTTTGTTGTAGGTTATAATGTTTAAAAAAGCTCAATTAATTCTATATAATTGGCTATATACGTGTTGGGGAAAATAAACTAAGGCTTTATAACATTTCAGCATACCCAACCTAAGCATTTATTGAGTGACAAGCTAAGTTGTTCAGCCACTAGACCACTCTGGGGCGCTGTTGCTTTATTTTATCATCTTATCATTTCGCCTCATCACTGCTACAGAGAAAAGTGGAAGGTGGATCTTTTTTAAGAATTGTACTGGCACTCAGAATTTGTATATTCTCCTCTGTTTCTGTAACCATAATGAGAACTCAGTTGTTGGCAGCGCACTTGGTGTGTTTAACTGAGTTTTATTCACCACGTCAGATACTTTTTGTCAGACAATAAATCATACAGAACCATGAATGCACCCTAGAGTATTCTTTTAATGGCGACAATACAGAATTCCCTTATAAAATGCTAATGCGTGCTATAGGGCTAAACTCTTCAGATTCCTGCATGCTCCTCAAGGTTATTTGTCAATGCAAGAGTGGCGCACACACACACACACACACACACACACACACACACACACACATATATATATATATATAGTTTTTGTCATTATTTTTGTGACATTGGCCCATATTAATAATTTTAGAAAAAAAAGTTCTCTGGCCAATTCCTTTGATTTTTAATTTTATTGCATGTTATTTTCCTCCTGACCAGATTCCCAGTGAGGGTTTTGATTAAGAAAAATGCATTTCCCTCATGGATAAACAGAAATAAGAATAATATAATTTAGCAAGCAAGAAAGTGAAAGTTAATGGATAATTTATTGATCCCATAATGAAAATGGGCTTGTTAATACCCAGTGCACAGATTGCAGTGCAAAAAAAAAACAGATTTGGACGTAAATAAGAAGAGTGAAAAGATGAATTGGAAAAAATTCAATCCAGTCTTTAATGACACTCTGAATGTGCACCAATGATTTTCTAAGAAATAACTTTTCAACCTTATGTCTGTTATATCTGGAGTGTATGGGCGACTACTACAGACAAGAACTTCAACAACCCTCCAGTGGCTGGGGTTGGTTCCCTGATCGGCACTTACACCTGGGCCATGGCGGTGAGAGCGCCGCACGCTAGCCACTAATCCACCGGGGAACCTTAATGTAATAAGAAAACTTTAATGCAATATATAATTTTTTTGTGGAACACTTTGACGAATCATTCAGTCAAGTATATTTGTAAACTAAGATCTGTACATTATGTCCTTTTCTGAGATGGGACTTCAATTCTAAAAGAAATCGGATAAACAAAGTGACTGTTTTCATTACAGAGAAACTACTGGAAATTACTCTGTGGTAATTTCACACATGCCATAGATGTGAGATTAAGGTAGAGATTAAGTTGAAAAAAGATGGGAGAGTATAATCACAATATAGAAATCCTACTGCTCCTGTGGTAATGATTGAGGTAATCACTGAGGAGTAATCATCTGTGCTCTCTTTTACAGTGATGGCTTGTTGGACATAGACATGAGAGAATGAGCAACCTGCAGTCCTGCTGGACAAACTCCGAGTTGAACATCTTGCTTAGGAGCTCAATAAATGTGGACAGAAGAACTACACTTGAACCTGCTACAAACAGCATCATGTGATTCTTGGTAAAGAGCCTTAAGCAGATATCAGATCCTTGTGATTGCACTTATAATCTGTTTATCATCTACATGTTGAATTTGTAAGCTAGAGAGCAGGAACGTTTTCTTCATAACTGAATCAGTCATTGCACGTTAGCCACTAAGAGACTGACGTAGGCAACGGCGAATTCCAGTTTCCTTTCCTGTTACAAGACATGGTGTTGTTCAGACAACCAGCTTGACAGCCATATTTAAAGCTATAAATCCATATTTGCCGCACATATCAGCATTTCCTGCAGCTGCAGCTGTCTTAAATGAAGTGTAACACTTGCGCAGACTGTAATAGATGAACCCAGGCTAGTGATTGACAGGCCTGTGGGCTAAGTAACATGGCTAGGAGATGACATGACAGGTTTACACTTTGGTAATTGCAATGAGATTTAGTCAGGCTTGCTTGCTGTTAATTAAAAGGGCAAACCAAGCCCTGTAGAATTTTTGGTTCAAACCTGTTGGCACAGTTACTCCTGCATGTCTGGGTTCATAATTTCCTAATGAGCTGGATTTTTGACCTTTGACTGCCACTGTTTCCTTCTTAATGAGATTTATATTGCACAAGTGCGCATTTGATGTTTACTGCTTTTCACAAAAAGGCTCTGCCATTGAATAAGTTGTCCAAGGAGTCATAATTGCTCTTTTACTACAGTAACTTGCCTCAGTACTTCTTCTCTTTCAGTGTATAGTCTCCATCCTTCTTCTGGTCACATCGAATCACTTAGAACTACTCGAGACAGGTGTGGGAATAAAGGAAAAGGTGAACACAAGCTGTGTGTTTTCTAGATATCTCCACTCTAATGTTTGAGCAACACTACAATGTGTTATCAAGCACTGCATTCTAAGCAGAAAGATATATTATATCGTTCAAACCTGCAGAATCGATAAGCCACAAGGGAAGGCGTCCGAGCCTATCGCAGTATCTTTGCCGGCGTTTTGAGTAATGGAACTGCAACTCTCTGAGCACCAGAGGAGGCAGTTAGAATAATTATTAGCACAGGGGCTTCAGCGATTCAACTCTTTCAGTGGATGAGCAAACTGAACGTGACAACATGACAGCTGAGTCGTGATGAACTGTGTCTTTACTGTATTCTGCATATATGGGATCTGTGTAAGGACTGATTTGTTGTTGTTTTTGGTTTTGTGACATAAACTATACATAGTTGTTTTGTCTCATTTGATATGTAGTTTCAGCAGCATTCAAAGCACTGTCTTGTCTTTTGGGGGTCTTTTTACAGGTTTTATATATATAAATATATTAAAACTGATTTTTAATGATAAAACTAAAACTGCTTAGCACCTTATATAACCACCTGAATCATTAACTGTTTTACTACCCAGATGGTTCTATAGCACCACGGTGGCAGGATTTTGTAAAGGCAGCGGATGCAGGTGCAGATATTAATTAAAGAAAGTGCAAACAAATAACCGAAACAGTGAAAAGAAAAACATAAACCTGAACGGGAGATACAAGACAAAACATTCAGACTATACGCTAGACTAGTGTACACTAAGCTACACACAAACAGAGCAACAAAAGCTTGACATTGAAACTTAAATATGGACGCTTATTAGGGGTAACACAAAACAGGTGTGAGTGATCAGTGGGACATGTGACATGGTCATGTGACATGCTGGGGCCAGTGGGTAGTGTAGCTCAGTACAGATTTCTGCATGACCTTGACACTTGGATATTCTTAATTTCCTGGAAATTTGACTGAGTCGATTGAATTGAATTTAATCTCCTAAATTTAAGGGGAAATTCTAAGAAAACGTCATAATTCTAAGAATTTCGTCACTAGGAGCAACTTTTAGGGTCAGGAAGCTTTGTGAATACGTGCCCTGATTTTTAAGGTTATCTCAGGAAATGGTCAGAATGGTCAGCTGAATTTTATGTTCCCATTACGCTCCTCTTATCTTTCACTGCCATCTTATTTTGGAGTACTTAATCAATATTCATTCCTATGTTCATAGTCAGTCTCCTCTTCTGCAAATCTAAAAGAAAGATGATGCCAAACCTTTCTTGATGGAGCTGCATGATGTACCATTCTCAAAAGCAGAAAGAGGTCAGTATTGATCTACCCCCTCCTCTCATTCTTTTGCCTTGGCAACATCTCTGTGTCCACCTTCTCCCTTTTACCAGCATTCAGTACAATTGTTTAGATTTGTTATGAGACCTCCAGGAATCACAATCAATGGAGTCTTATTTCATATAGAAAGTTGGCATGTTTGACGCTACCTCTTTACCAATGGAGAGCCATAAATAGGAAGATGAAAGACAGGCATAAAGAAGCAGCTGAGACTAAAGGCAAAAAGTGTAGATGCCAAAGGAGCTGATAGAATTGATTATGTTCATGCTGAACAGGGCAGATAAGCTTCTTTGGATTCAGATAGTGCTGGGAGGTTGAGCCAAGGAACTCCAGAGACTCGTTTACATGCCTACGTTGAAGACGCCCTCCGGAGCGTTTATGAAATGAAAATACTGGAAGCTGAAAATATTGGGTATGAGCTTTTAATAACATACTGGAACAGGCAGTAGTGTCCCCAGAGTAATTTTCCACTATGTGGCTTTTCTACATTTATTGTTTTTTCCCCTATCACCTTGTGGCATTAAATGAGAGGCATTAAATGAGAAGCATTAAATTAAAGACTATGTCTTTAGATAGTGCTCAAAGTCTGAGTGAGTGGCTTCAGCTGTTCTGAAATGCTTCGCTACACAAAATGTCTCAATAATTTAGCCCATTACAGCATTGTGGGGATTTGTGTTAGAGTTGAAGAATGATGTATGCCAAGGGCAGAACAATCACCAGCACCAAATCAGGGAATTAATAGATTCTATGATTGTGACTTTTTATAGACAGATAGACTTTTATACAGGATATCTTTATATACAGAGACTCACATCTACAGAGGCATCATAGAGTCCAATCTCCAGAGGAGTCAGAGAGTCAGAGCACTAGAGCAGATAGAGAGTCTGATTGCCAGAAGAGTCAGGGTGTCATATCTCCACAGGAGTCAGAGAGTCAGATCTACAAGGAGTCAGGGAGTCAGATCAACAAGGAGTCAGATCTCTGGAGGAGTCAGAGAGTCAGATCTACAAGGAGTCAAGGAGTCAAGGAGTCAGATCCACATGGAGTCAGATCTCCAGATGAGACAGATCTACAAGGAGTCAGACCTAAAAGGAGTTAGATATCCAGAGGTGTCAGGGAGCCAGATCTACAAAGAGTCAAGGAGTCAGATCTACAAGGTGTCAGACCTCCAGAGGAGTCAGATCTCCTGAGGTGTCGGAGAGTTTGATCTCGAGAACGGTCAGGGAGTCAGCGGTCTGGAGGAGTTAGTGAGTCAGGTCTCCAAATGAGTCAAGGAATCTGCTCTAACAGTCAGGGTGTTGGATCTCTTGAGGAGTTAGTGAGTCAGGTCTCCAAATGAGCCAAGGAGTCTGATCTCCAGAGGAGTCAGACAGTCCCCTCTTCAGTCACCAGATGTGTTTGCGTAGTTATGTCATATAAGTGTTAAGTCCTATTGAAGATATTTAATAGTATTAATGAAGATGTTTTGCCAGTAATCCAGGGGTAAAATGTTGATTCCCCTTCTGGAACTCGAACTGCGTCGAAATGCTATGGGAACGCCTTCAGCGTGACCGCGCTCTTAATCAAATGTGTAATCAGTCTAATTGATGGTGAGCCGTCACGGGCGGGGTGACGGAACGACCCAGAAGCATAAAAGCAGCATGCGCCGCGCTAGCTTTCAAAAATGAAAGGGATGCCGGAAGTGTGGCACTGAGACGCAGCGTCTCGTTCCCTTCGGGGAACCATGTTTACATGCGTAACCTGGAGACGTTCTTCTAGTTCTTTGGTGTTCCATGGTTCTACTCAATGATTGTACACAAAAAGAAGCCCTTCTCAGTCATATTGTCTGCAGTATGAACGTGGTGAAACAGTATATTTCCAATTACCTAGTCAGTATATTAAGCTTCATAGTGGGAAACACAAAACAATACATATATGTCTGAAGCCTTTGTGAACTGGAAATTGATGAAACCAAGTTTCATACACAATTACTGTGCTTGTAAACTGTATGCTTACAACTTCCCGAGACAATCAAAACTGTCAGGAATGACTCGAAAACAGAACAAATCTCACCACAAAATGCATGTTTCTTAATTAATCAAAATGTCTTCTATAGACAGAAACTTAATGGGATCACAACCCTACTCAAGTGTAGCCAGCCTGCATATGGAAGAAGACATGGAGACACAATACAGACAAGTGTGAGTCTTGTGTGAGCTGACACCTTGGATAAAAATCAACTTCACAGGGAGACACGCAAGACAGCAAACTCGTCTTCATAAACAATGCAGACAGAAGGATGGCAGTGTGGACACTGTAGTTTATTGCAAACCCAGTTGCAGTGATCTGTATTTGCTGTCTGACTCCCACAACCCCCTGAACAACAAGCTGGGAATGATCTGAGCGAAAAAAAACACCGGGCTGAAAATATCATTTTTACCCAAGAACAAAAAGTGCAAACATCTGAGAAAAAATAAATCTCTGAAAGCTTGTGGTTACCCTGCACTTTTGTCAAGCCAGCTGCAAATTCTAACAGGAAGACCAGACCAGAAACCACAGAGCAAACGGAACGGCATAGCTAGACCAGGAAAAAAAAAACAAAACACCATGTTCTGGTGTATTTCAAAGCCAGCAATACATTTAGACAGAACATTATACAGGAAAAGGTGCAGACACCAAAACAGAAGGAGAGCAAAATAATATATACTGTAAGGGATATGCAGGTTTGCACACTGGCAAACCAGAACAACCACATTTATAAGATACGTGTCTCCACATAGAAGCATACAATTCCTCAGGTCAGGACTGCCTTCACCTGAAGAGGAAGACGACAGTGTACACATTCTGGGCAGAGAATACTGGTGTGAAAGAAGAGCAAAGGCTTTTGTACAGCTACAGCTGATTTTCTCTAAAGGTTTTCAATTCATTATTTACAGAAAGTGAAGAATCATATGCATAATTAGGGTCTAAGGCTAATTAAAATAAACCTGCTTAAAATGTGTCAGATGAGTTAATAATAATAATAATAATAATTCCTTTAGCTGAACGTTTTGCTTCTTAGTGTTATTCTCCATGACTCCTTGATAAAATCATCATAATCTTATAATAAGAAGCTTGATAGACAGTGTATACTGTATCATGCTATACAGTGATGACAGTGCATGATGATTATTTTGGGATAAGCTGATCGACAATGAGAGTTGAACTGATTTATGCAGCCATCTTATCTGATCAGAGCTGCCTAACATTGTATTAGCTTTTTTTTTTTTTTTTTTTTAATAAACTCACAGAAGCTCAGTGAAGGAAGCCCTCTGAAACAGAGCCATCCATCTGTGTAATAGGCCTTGTCAAAGTTAAAAGGGAATCAGCACTTCTCTTTGAAACGATGCATATGGAGTTGAAAGGAAAGTGATAAGCCGTGAACGTGGCATGCAAAGCCCAGAAGAGGCCCACCGGTGCAAAGCTTACCCTCAAGTACTCGCTGCTCTCCCCATCTGTCACCAACACAGAGCCTTGTTCCGTGGTTAATAAACGTGTGCTGTTTCTTCTTTAATCTGTCACAGCTTGTTTATAGCCACCTGAACCTGCACGTGACTTCCTTATTCTCATCACTTTGAAGTTCTCTATTTGCCCCTGGTGAAGATGCTTTCCGTTTTACCCAATTTCAAAGAACTATGTTATAGTTCAGTGCGAAAGTTTACATCCTTCATCAGTGTCGGTGGAAAAAAAAGTACCTCCGTTTTGCTATTTAACTTCATACATCGTTCTTTGGTTTCCAGAACTGATTTGATGAAGACAGACACACAGTCCTTCTCACACACCCTACGATGATTTCCTTAGGGTTTCGACGAATCTCTTATACGTTCTCTAATCTCCTAGAATATAAGCAAAGGGTAACGTGTTAGGAGAATATTTATATCACATTTAGAAAGAAAGATGCAAACTGTAGAACTGACATTTGAATTTTGGTTGCTTATAATAAAATACAATTTTGTGAAACTTAACACACTGTAATGCCTTAATCATGCAATTTATTTAT
>CM074947.1:4794280-4817886 GCA_037577455.1 Pangasius macronema
AGCTGTCCCTCTGATGTACTCGTTCCTAATCCTGTCCAACCTCGTCACTCCCAAAGAGAACCTCAACATCTTAGAGAACCTCAACGTCTCCTCATTAAATGTATATTAGACAAAAAAAAAAGAGTGAAATTCTTGAAAATATTACATATTGCCAACATAAATACATCAATTATCAGCTTTCATAAAACCTGAGGATGAGAGTCTTCTATAATGTAGGCAGTCATAACCATGTTTTTGGCTTGGTTTTAAGGTTCTTGCTTCTCATGCCAGATAATCGAAGGCTAACAATGTCCTTAGGGTCCACTTGTTCAGATTGACAGTGACAGACAAAAGCTGATGATCACACATTCCCAAAGGAATGTCTCTCTCATGAATATTTGCAGTTTTTTAATGCAAGCTTCCGTCCCTGGCTGTCTGGCTGGCAGGCTGAGGTGTGCCGGTGGGCGAGGGACGTCTGGGGGATTTGTCGAACAGACGAGGCTCTGTTTAAAATACCTACAGCATGACAAGTTGCCATTAAAGCAAAGAGAAGTGTTTGAAAGTGTTTGACAAGTGGTAAATCTACTCTTCCCTTTTCCTTGTAGGGCTAGGAGGCTGAAAGTTTTACGTCCATGCTGGAAGCACTAAAAGGAGAAGAATGGCTTCAGATTATGAAATGTGGATGAGAATAAAGACAGATGGTCAATTTGTACAAGTGACATGAATTCAGTTCTGTGATGGAACTTAAACAGGGAATTATCAGTCATTGTGATTGACATGGTTAGCCTTTGTAGGACTGCCAAAGACCGAGTCAGAGTGCTCCGTTTCCCTCTAGGGACAGACTGGCGAGAACCGCGAGAGAGATTAGTACACTGAGACACGATCGGATAAAAAAAAAAAGAAAAAAAAAAGGACACCGACGTTGTTCATCATTCCATCAATATATCATCTGAGGCAGTTTTCCTCTACAGGTTCTCTTTGCTTTATCACACACTCTGTCTCTCAATGCCTCATTAGGCTGGCAGAGATCACATTTACTGACAACTAGAGTGTGGGCCCCATGCTATTTATGAGAACTTGACTGAGAACTGCTTTACATTCATGTCCACTTTAATAGGAACATCTCTACCCCTGTTCATTCATGCAATTCTCCAGTCAGCCAATCATGTAGCAGCAGAGCAATGCATAAACTCATGCAGATACTGTAATCTCAGTGACTTTGACCATTGCATGGTTGTTGGTGCCAGATGGGTTGGTTCGGGAATTTCTGCACACTGCACAACAATCTTTAGAGTTTACACAGAATGGTGCAAAAAAAAATGTCCAGTGATGGATGGTACACCGGACAGTTGAAAAAATGAAAAGCATTGTCTAGGTTTTTTTTTTTCCTTCTAATCTTTGCCTGCCCAGCTTTGGTGAGCTTGTGCCCACTGTAGCTTCAGATTCTGGTTCTTCACTGACAGTAGTGGATCTTGATGTGATCTTTTCCTGTTGGACCCCTTCCACCTCAAGGTTTGAAGTGTTGTTCATCCTGAGATGCTTTTCTGTTCATCACGATTGTAAAGAGTTGTTATTTGGGTTACTAGACTTTCTGTCAGCTGGAACCAGTCTGGGCGTTCTCCTCTCTTATCAACAGGGCATGTTTGCCAGGGAACTGATGCTCACTAGATGTATTTTTGGACCATTCCGTGTATACACTAGGGGCTGCTGTGTGGGGAAAATTCCAGGGTATCAGCAGTTTCTGAAATACTCAAACCAGCCTATCTGGTACCAACAACCATGCTAGGGTCAAAGTCTCTGAGATCACTTTTTTCCCCCTATTCTGATGTCAACATCAGCTGAAGCTCTTGACCAGCAGGCTATCTGAATTATTTTATGTATTGTGCTGCTGAATGTTGAATAACATTTTGTTACCTGATTCTGATTCACGGAATAAAGTATATGAGCTGCTGCTTGAAAAAAAAAAGGCTTCTGACCAAGCATCATCAAATATTCATAGCCATCTAACTTTTTATCTTGTCCCAATGTACTCCACATATTTATAGAACTGACCATTATTATTTAGCCAGAAGGAGGGTTTGCTGTGGTAAAATACCATTCAGAGCAAGGCTTTTTGCTGTTTGTGGAAGTTAAAACATTAATTTAATTCCCTGTCTGCCACAGATACTGATACTCAGTACTCACTTGTATTCAGCTAGATATTAGAGCACACACATGTATTCCAGCTGTTACTCGAATGCTACAAATACTAAATCTGTTTTAATCTCAAAAACCCTTCCATCTAGGAGGCACTAGATGAACTTTGGATAAAAATAGTAAGCCCCTAGTGCTGTACCAGTAGCTGTTCTCGCAATTTCAAACACTTCCTCACAGTTCCTCAGTAATGAAAACATTACAATGCAGCAGGGACTCAAAATGACACATCAGTCATGATGCTCTGAAATGAACATTTCTGACCAGAAACTGAAACCAGAAACTAATAAAGATTTTTAGTCAGTTTCTCATAGATGCATCTGCAACTACACAGCGGTAGAAAAATAGAAGAATAAGGCTCAGTATGTATTATCAGCCTACAAAATCCAAGGTCTTTGAGAGTAGAGAATGGTTTGTCATCCAAGGCAAATAATTCCATTTGTTTAATTTTGTGCTTTGGTAGTGTTGTTTGAGATTAGATTATTCATCTTTTCAAAACCTATGCTACAGATAGCATTGGTTGTGCTAACAGGGACTTTCCTTTTTGCTTTTGTTGTTTTGCTGTACAGTATTCTGCATATTGTGATCATCAGGTGGTGCATCAAATCCTGGACTGGGTAAGTCCTCGGGTGTTGAACCCCTCGTTGATACCGAGCGTGAACAGTGATTACAAATCGCTTGTCTAATGTCTCTCGTAGACTCTGTGAAATGTTTCCACACAGGCAATGTTTTCAATGTTGATCTGCTGCTGCTCAGACTGTTTGTACGTGTCTTTGCTGTATGGCATGGGAGAGCAAAAGACACTGTTAACTTATCTAAAAATCTATGTTTTACCAAATTTTTTGTCCTTTTATCTCTTTTGATTTAAAAAAAATATATATAGTTCTGTTAGTTCACATTTGTAGACAGAGTCTTGCACTGCACAAGGCACAATCTTTATCTTTGTTATTGATGTAGCCTGTTGCAAGCAGGAAAAACATGGCAAATCAATGGGAGCTATATTTATCATCTATCTATTTGTTCCTATCTTGTGAACATACATAACTATTTTTTTCTTATAATGATGTTTCTTATTGCTTTATGATTTGTGTTGTGCCCAGAGAGGTATTATGTTCTATCCAAGGATCATTGGTCTTCCACATTCATGAACTTCTTGAGATATGACTCTTCTTTTTCTTCAGGTAATCAGTTTGGTTTATCCATTCCAATCTAGGTTATTTTAATCAAATAATTTGGACCTGATAAGATAATGAATGAATATATTACCTTCTCCGATGAGGTTGTGTTCCTAATAAACCAGTAAAAAGAGAGGAAACTGAAACCCAATTAAACACGCCAATCTTGCAAACCAAATCACAAGAGCGCTGCTCTAATTATTACCAAGACACAAAGTTTGTTTTGAAGCATTAAAAGAAGGAGGCAATAAAACTAACATCTTTAATTAATCCACTCAGAGCCTATTTTTTTTTCTCCATCAAATGTATTTTATTGACCACAGGCTTTACGTCTTTTTTTACACACTGAAATCTAGGATGTGTGATTTTGAGTCTGTGATTTTCAGTACTGCAATTTGAACCTTACTGTGCATGCAAAGTTGAAAATGTGCTTTTATGAGCATGTTTGTCTTTGCAAATAGGAAAGCGCTGTCAACCCCACGAATGCCCAACCTCTTCTCCTCGTCCTTTGCTATCAGCTAAGGGGAAATGGATTGTCGGTCCTCTCCTAAAATCAATTTAATCTGTTGTCAGCTCTCTCTCACCTCCTCTCACAAAATACCAATTCAGAGCACCCTGGGTGTTTATGAAATGAAGAAACACACTGCCTCATAAATATAGCTAAAGGACTTGTGATAAATACAGAGGAAACACAGGAGATTGGATATGCGAAACCCTGTCTCTGAATTATACAGTGGTCTATTAGTATTCATTGACTTGTGATACTGTCTTTACTAACCAGAAGTAATTATTTATCTCCTTTTAGATACCTGTGTCCGAAGAACACTTACCCAATGACACATTCTGTCAAGAAATTCATTTACGACGTTTATCTTCATTATCATCTTATCTCCTTGTGCAACCTGTAGCCTTGATCAAAGGAACTGGCGTTATGTTGGAATATGTAGAAAAACCAGAAACGGAGCCATTTTTCATCGTCCTCAGTGCAAAGGTGCAGGCAGTCGTGTTGCTTATTGAAATTCATCGTACTAGTGGGGGTGGGGGTGGGGGTGAGGTGGGGGGGACAAAATACAAGACTAATTTTTCATGTCGCGATTGTCGCGAGCTGTGCCATTTGTAAAAACCCCAGGTTTGAATGAATTCACATAAAACAAATGTTAACGGTGCTGACGGGCTATTAATACAGCACTGCGTTTTGATTTAATGAGGGAGTGATGAAATGCCAGGGGAGGTTACTGTACCATGAGGGAGGGAAAGACGTTTGTGTTTAACTGCTGTCTCTGTGTCATCTCTACTACCTTCTGGCTTTCAGCTTTGCACTCTGTCTCTGTCTCTGTCGCTCTTGCTTTTTTTTTCCTCTCAGCGTGTCTAATGACACTATCTCTAGATTAACTGTCATAGGAAAATGACAATTAAGGCATCCAGGTATCTGTTAAAAATATTTTTTATGATTTGACCACTGATCATGACCCATAACTGATTATTTGTGACACGAGATTTTACTTTGAGTTATTTGATTGTGGTTTGAGACATCGTCAATGTGGGTTATAAATGCATACATACGCAAGCTGAAATGATTATATACAAGGCTGCTAGTAGGGCTGCAAATTCAAATAATATTTGAATTATGATCACATTCTTTGGCTTAATTAAGCATAATCGACTGGCAGTTCCCACCCATCAGCCAGCTCTGATGCTCATGCTGTGTCCCAGGGTGGCGTAACACATTGGGAGAAAAGCGCTACCCACCCTTTTCCTCATCCATGAGCTCACAGACACCCATGATTGGCTAGAGTTGCTGTGATTAACCCTCATGCCTACTTATATCTGTGGCATCATTATTCAAACTTGCAATCTCCCTAAGATATAGAGAAAGCTTTTCTGCTGTGCCACTCGGGAGCCCTCATACTTTCTTATAACCTTTCCAGAATTATTGGCAGCCTTCACGAAAATAAATATTCTTATACAAAAAAGAACACATGCTATTAGTGATTTTGTAGCCTAGGTTCCTACTGCGAATTTCACTTCTCTCCTCAGCGAATGAGTGATAGTGCAGTGCCAGCCCACACATACCACTTTCATCTGGCCCACATACAGCTGTGGAATATCTGCATTAAACTCCTCTAAATATAGCTGCCAGAAAACAGCCACAACTTAACCTTGATGAGAACATACCTCAAGCATGATATGGCCCAGAACATATAGGCCAAAACCTCTGAACTGAAATGCCCTCCAACAATTACAGCTGTTTTTGGCAGAGATTCTGAATATGTTGTGTGTGTTTTTTTTATTTTATTTTATTTTTTAAAATGGATAAATACCACAGCGATGTTGAATTCTCGAATCTGATCAACAAAGAATTCTGGTCAGATGGAGCTGATTAACTGTCTATAACAGCACAACTATGATAACAGTTCCAGCTGTAATATAAACGACAGTTTAATATTAATGTGCTTGTTCTAATATGTTATTGTTTCTGTAGTAACTTGTATGGAAGATGATCTAAATAATCTAAAGCCAATCATTAAAAAAGGAGTCTCCAGTGTCAGCGCTTTGTAACAGAAGGAAAGTCTTCAGGACAGAGTAGGTTGAAGTAGGTGGTGGGGAACTGGTGGTTTCATGAACCGGTAAGGAAATGACTGTTTATAGCTGCTGTAATGTAAGTAATAGCAGGACCTAACTTGTTTTGTGGATGTTCCATATAAACTTGCATATAAATGAGTGAGTGAAGTGACTTGTGGCCAAGTGTGGTGACCCATACTCGGAATTTGTGCTCTGCATTTAACCCATCCAAGNGCCGGACCCGAGACTCAAACCCACCACCTTCAGGTTCACCTTCAGGTTACAAGTCCGACTCTCGAACCATTAGGCCATGACTGCCCCCTGTCTGTAAGTCTGTAAGTATGCAACTCTGTCAATTACTGTGGTATAAGAAGAATAAAATGCTTTGGGAAGTTCCTGCAGAGGAAAATAATGAACTTTAACCCCAGGGTGAATTATTTTCTTTTAACAGCATGCCCACTCGTGTTTTACTCCTTACTTACATGACATCATGGGATGAGCTCTTATATGATTTGGGATCTGTAATCATCTAGTAAAAGCAACATGGTCCAACAGTAATATCATCAGAAAACTCCTTTGCAAGGAGGCAGTACTTCCTGCCTGTCAGTTATTTTCTGTGTATTTCAAGTCGTCTAAACAAGGGTCGGTTATAAATTAACAGCGTGTGAAGCGCTAGCTTGATGGAGTAGCTGACTTTAAAAGCCTAAGATATAAAAAGTTTGGGGTTCTTTTGAGAGCAAGTCACTGCACCTTGACTTGTGAAGTCTGAAGTCACCATTGCCATGTGCCTAAAATCAACCGTGTTTATCTGCCGTCTGACTTCATTCTGAAGTGTGGCCTCAGCAATCTCCTCTTACATTCCCCAATACATTCTGTTATATTTCTCAAGAGAAATATCATTCATTTCTTGTCATTTATTTTGCTCTAATCTCACACTGCAAGTTACCATCTGTAAAGGCAGATGGTGCTTCAGAATATGAAAAGAAAATCATACTCTCCTGCCTGCTGTGTATTATGCTTGCTCTTGTGAGTCACAGCACATGCTGGGGGAAGGGGCGGGAAACGATCAAAAGCTTCCTTCAGGTTAACCCTCAGATAGCTTGCGGAGCCAAGTTCTCTTCCCTCTGAGAACTGAAGACCTGTGGACATACATGCATGCATACGGTTTTCCTATGATCTTACAGACATGGAAAAATTAGGGAATTATAATTTGGTTTTATGTGTGAAGGTCTGCCGGTAAAATCCCAGACACCCTTGATCATGCTTTTATCAAAAATATGGTCTATTAATTAAAAAAAATAAAATCTCTAACATTTGTTGAAAAATGAATACTTGGAAATCTTTTTTCCTACTGAAATCACTAATGTAGAAGGTATAAAATAAGCATCAAAGACAAAGTTCATATGGAAATGTAGGCAGTCTAAGGCTTTTGCACAGTACTGTATGTTTTAAATAATTAATACATCTTTTTCTGAGAGTGAGCCCGGGCCAGAATGTGTAAAATTTTGGTCTTAAATGCCAGTTCATTTTTAGAAAGCAGAGAATCAGGTCTAATAATAGGAGCAATGTATAAAGATTATTGTGGTGGGATTATTTAGGATTCAGGGTGTGGGCGTGCCAAAATAAACACATTACTTTCACCGTAGTCTCAACCTCTGACGCTCCGAGGCACAGAGCATCTGATATGTTTTTGTACAGTTTTCTGGCCACAACCTTCAGAATCTTGAAGGTTGCAAACTGACTGCTCTCTGCACGTCCATGCATCAGTCTACAGTGATAAAACCTTTAAACACTGGCAAAATAAGCTTTTTGGAGCAAGATAGTGAAGTCAAGTGACTTTGTGGCCATGTGTGGTGACCCGTACTCAGAATTTGTGCTCTGCATTTAACCCATCCAAGTGCACACACACAGTAGTGAACACACACNGGAGCAGTTGGGGGATCGGTGCCTTGCTCAAGGGTCTCACCTCAGTCGTGGTATTGAAGGTGGCAGAGAGCGCTGGTAGTCTTTGGCTTGACTATAGGTTAATGCCATAGGTCATGTCATAGAGGCTTTAGAAGTTATTAAATAAGTTTTGCTTTAAAAAAAATCAGTCGTGAATAAACAAGATAATCTTGTGCATTTACATAATCAACCGTGCCGCTTTTCCCGTTGCAGTCAAATGAACATTTCCAGTGAATGTAGGTGGCTCATTTTTAGTGACGAAAAATGCCAGCCATTCTGAAGAATACCAGACGTCTGGCTTGTGAGACTACATTTGCTTTCTCTTCCACTGTCAGGAATGTAGTGTGTCTGGCTATCCATGCTTATGGTGGATCTGCTGAAGTGACTGATTATGTAATGAACAATGTCAGCCGACTTGCACACTAGCTGGGAGTCATCAGCCCATAGCAAAACTAATATTGATATAAACTTTTACGTTTATGGATGAGGTCTAATACATGGAAATGATGCACTACTTTACTTATCTGCAATGTTGTACTATACTTTCCAACACTCTTTTGTAGTCTGCAATACATGCATAAAAAGTATTATTATTAATTGTCCTTTGGCAATTTGGCAAGCCGTTTTATTAGCCTGAACAGTCCAGGGCCCAGATATACCCCTCTGTTATCCTTCCACAAGCTCAGCAATAGGGTGTGTACTTGGGTCCACTATGGCCTGGACTGATTTAGCTGATGAATGTGTGTGTTATCTCTACCAGCTAGTATGCTGGTGTTTTAGCTGTTTTGTCAGAGGAGGGCGTGTGGGCTTGATTAAGTTTAAATGTGTAGTATATCTTAGGAAATATAGCCAGTATTTATGATGAATAGGCTGTTCACTTTATCATGCAGTCTGTTGAACATGTTGTTTAGTATGCAGACATATCGAATGGAGAGCGATATGTCAGATCTCTGTTATCTGTGAAAACGAAGTTCACTAAATCTTCCATGTATCCCTAGGAACACGGATATCTCCCGACTCGCTTGTTTAGAATGTAAAATAAAGGTGTGTGTGTGTGTGTGTGTGTGTGTGTTCTATATATACCATTTGGGTTCTCATCCAAATTCTTGCCCTTAAACTGTCTGGTACTTTCTTGTGCTCGTGCCATAAGAACTTTGCTGACTCTTGCAAGTTTTTTTTTTTTGCCCAGGAAGGTGATAGGATTCCCAGGGAATTCTGATGTCATGTCCCAAACAAGTTTACTAATTGGTCTAAGTCTCTGTCCCTCAGGTTTAGAACTGTAGAAACATAGTCTTCATAGTTTTGTCAATGTAAGTGCACAACACTTGGAATACAGTCTGAGCTTCTGTAATGTGACATCGAAAAGGGAAACATTTTCTCCACCACTCTGCAACTTTAATGCGGAATGGGAACCAGGCTTTCACTTTTTCCTTGAGAAATATCATATTTTTTTCCCTCCTCAACCTCAGACAGGGCCCAATCTATATCAGCATGTGGATCCCTGGGTAAGGATGCAGATAACAGCACAGTCTATACCTTTCCATCTCTGCAGCAGTTGAACAGGATGATTTAAGCCAAAATGATCTTTGATNCATCATTTTCATGAAAGGCACTGATAACTGCTCAATACATTCATCTGCTGGTTTATTGAGCAAGGCATGTGTTTTTTTTGCACATCTTCTGAAAAGGGCAACACTGTGGGTGTTCTTTCAGATTCGTTCTTCCAGATTTTGTGCGGCTGTTGCAGAGATCAAATCATAAACCACCATTCTTTATGTACTTCTTGGAAGTTAGTGACTGTCTTGTGACTGTCTTTGCTAATCAATACTTAACTTTTGTACACTTTCTAAGCTTCATTAGACTTTTTCCAAGTTTGTTTACCCCAAGAGTAGAAGTTTTGTATGTGTTAGTTTCATTCTCATATCCACTTGCATGACAGCTTGGATCGTCTACGTCTAGGTGTGTGGATCTATGAAATCTTTGTCTCCCATGATGCAACTTTTTTGTCACCGATCTGTAACTTTCTTAGTTCTCACAACTTCTGTTGGACCTATGCCTTATTCATGGCAGATGATCCACCTTTGAATGAGTCTGGCCTCAATCTTTGTTCGTTCTTTTCCCAGGTTTTGTAATATAATCTTCAAGGCTTAATTTATAGATGCTCTTTTGCCTCTAGATAACATTCCCTTGGCAGTATGCACAGTGGATAAAGTCAGTGCTTTCTACATTCTTTTGTTGTTGTTTGCGTGGAACCAGTTCCCTCTTGCCTTTAGTGACTTTAATCGAGCTGCATTGTGTACATAGTAGCCTCTCACTACAAATGGTAGGTTTATGTAAGAGGAGACGAATCTCGGGAATACATTATAAAGAACGTTATAATAATAATAATTATTGTTTTATTTAGTTCAAGCTTTAAATTTTCTTATTCTATTGCCAGGTAATTTGCGTCTGTCTAGTAATAAATGATTAAATTTATAATCAAATATCTGCCAATAGAACAAGACTAAAAAAAAACTCCAAATCCAAGTCTGTTCCTTTGTTAATGTTACTGATGTATTAATGCTGAAGTTCATTAACTAATGTGTCAAATAATAGCAAAAACATTAATTTAAAGCATAACCACTTTTTCTTTTACTGATCTGACAACATCTCCTCACCCATTTTCTTTAAATCCTCAAAACCACTGCAATGACCTTCTATAATTTGAGAATTTCTGTAAAATTGTTAAAAGTGCTATTCAGATACAACTGAACTGTCTTGAATTGAACGTTTGGTTAGTTTCACATTCTCATGGCTGCGTTTCTCCTTGACACCTAGTGTGGCGCTATTACTGACAGACTTGCCACCAACTTGTCTTGACCACAGTCTGTCTCTGACTAACGAGCCCAAATCACCAAATTCCCTACACGATGAGAGACTTGTACTCTCATCACTTCACATCACTGGAGTCTGTGACTCTCTGCTGTGTGGAGTGGACTCAAAGAGCTCATCAGAAGTGTCCAGAATTAAGTCTTTCATCTCAAAATCAATAGCATAATTTAGTCCACTATGTTTCACTTAGGCCTAAAAGACAATTTCCTGATCTTCTAATATATCACCGAGATCACTGTAGTGCTGCAAATGTCTGAGCTGCTGTTCATCTGGATTGAGAGGACCAGTTGAGGTGATGTGGGCATCTTATGGGGGTGCCTCCTCGTTGGTTTGCCCTAGTGCCATGTCAGGCAAGTCCCGCTGTGGGGCGACCACAGGGCAGACCCAGGATAATCTGGAATCTGTGACCAGGGATGGCGAACAGTGGCAGGAAAATGAATTATTGAATGAATTTAAAATGTTTAATTTTCTAGTCAAATTCCTGGCATCCTATGCCATAGGAGGATTTGAACAATATTGAGATGGACTACAAAAAATGTAGTAAATTATCCAATTTTTTTAGTCCCCGTTTTCACTTATTGTACATGTTTTCCACAACATTTAGTTACTCTACATGTCATTTAACTATTTGTAATGCTAATTTAGTTCATGAATAATGATAAATGAATAAATGAATGCTCGTTTCGTCCTCCTTGGTATACACATCATCATCCCCAAACAGTATAACAGACAAAAAGCACAACACATTGGAGAAGGGACATGACTGTCAACCTTTCTGTTACACTATGGATAAGATATCACAGTAGTTTATAGTAGCAAATATAGTGTAAGTGTATAGATACATAGCAACTTCAGCTGGTATATCTTGTCAATCTGTGTAAATTTTGGTAATACGTTTTAGTGAATTGACATTCAGATGCACACAGGAAGAATGATGGTTCCTCACATGTTTGTGTGGGTTTCCTCCCACCTCCCAGAAACATTCACATAGGCGACCTGGCTACTCTGAATTGCCCCTAGGTAGGAAAGAGTGCAAATGTCTGTGCATTGGATTAGCATCGCATCCATGGAGAGTTCTCCTGCTTTGCGCCCAGTGTTCCTGGGATGGGTAAAAAAGGTTAATGAAGATATATATAAAATATACCATAAGCAAACAATATAATGGACAAAAGGACAAAGTTTTGGCCTTGAAATTTCAATCAAACTTCCTACTGTGGCTAAAAAAAAACATTCTATGTAAATTCTCCATGTATTTAGTGTCGTTCGTCGTTTCATCCAGTTTCCTTCCACTGCGGGTAATAAATATTATTAAATGATGACAGGAGGAACTGGAAGCACTTGATAAAAGCACAAAAAACTATATTTGTTGTGCAAAAAAAAAATTTCACATGGCATTTCACATGTTACTCATAATGCTTAGTCCTAATACTGGTATGAATAGAAATGTAAAGGGCAGCTAGCAATGCTTCCCAATTGGAAATGCAGAAATGGAGCATACCTTGGTAGTCCAAGGCCGGTCATTTTTCTCCATAATCGTATGTAATTTCATCTTCTTTTTAATGTCCTTCATTGCAAACAGACAGAAATGTGACCTTCCATCCACTTCAGTCTGCAATTTGAGTGCTTGTGGTCATTATTACCCAACCTACCATAAGAGCCATATTCTTTTGCTGCATCAATACTTAATTCATATAAAATAGAGTGACAGAAAGGCAAAGCTTTTACTGACTCAATATTCAGCATCCAACTCTACAATTATGATAGCTGTTCACCCAGAGATTTAATGCTTTGTTTCTTTCTAAATGTCAGGTGAGTTTCTGGTCAAGCTGTGAATGTTTATAGTAAGCAGACAATGCTGTGGTGCGAATATGTAACTACATGACAATGAAATATTCTTTTTAAAGCACCAAACTATGGCCGTATTTCATGGAGGTCATTTCATTTCATTCTACATCGGCTGATACGCTACAGGCTCACAACTGAATATATTTGCGAGCCGAAATCCCTCCTTCAGCACATTTCCTTTGACTTACAGAAACAATTAGAGGGTGCAAGGCTATGAATAAAATTAGCAGCTTACCACCATGTTTTCTCTTTCCTCTGTGACATAAATACAGCACATGCCGGGTGGCAGAGTCGTCTTCTCGTTTGGTACTCTGCGAAATCAATCATTTCCTCCCATATACTCAACCACCAAATCACCTTTGGAAAATGAAGCTAGAAAGAAGACACCAAGTATTGAACAAATTAATTGGAACCCTCAATCTATAATCCTATGTGATTTACATTTATTGGCCTCCAATGGATTGTCTAAAGCTGAAAAACTTATTACTTATTAATTCTCATTCTTTTTAATTGAGCCACCAAACATATGATTTAACAATGCAGCCCACTTCAATCTTATATGTAGTCATTTATTTTTTTGACCGGAACCAGTTAACAAACTGTCTAATGAAATAAATTTTAGACTTTATGCCTTTATAAAAAAGACTGAATGAAACTGTATGTGCCCTGAATCAAAGACTGTCTCATAAAAAAAAACTGTAGTAGAGAAGCAAGTCACATGATTTTAATTTTCCAATGGTAGTGGTTTAATGAACCTGCCTGTATTTAGCCAGACTAGTTAAATTGCTAATTCTAATCTGTAGTTGGTTATTAACAAGATTTGTTAATAAGGCAAAAGGAAAATGAAAGAGATCCTTCAGCAGAGGAAACATCTGTGGGACTGGGATCTCTCATAAACAGTACACACTGACAGGACAGATTCAGACTCTAGCTTTGATATCTTGTCTGACTTTGCAGTTATCTGATGTATGGCATCTCTGAGAAAGCTTATACCTCTGAAACAAAATGTTCATATATGATTGAATGAAACTTAAGATTAAAAAAATTCTAGAGGACAGAGGCTATGACATAAAAGAAAAAATCCAGGGCCCAGGAGAACAATTCTTTCTGCATAAATAAGGGATAATACACTTTAGACTGTGCAGTTATATAAAAGTGATACACACCGGTGTTATGTGAGATGTAACCATCCTGAAGTGACTGTGTTTTTCCATTTAAACCACAGTGATTTGCAATGATTACAGCTTTTAAATTCATGTCATGACATGTCATGCTTTTTACTGTTTATAGCTACATTTAATGTTGCGAAACATCCATGATACAAGTTAGTTCCTGTTATCATTTGCGTTATAGCAGCTATCATTCAAACAATCATTCATGTTACAGAGAGATCAGAATGCAGAAACTCATCTGTCCTGATGACTTTCCTGTGTCAGGAAACTTACTAATTGTTACAACACTGGAGACTCCTTCCATAAATGTTACATAATTTGGGTAGGGAATGATGAAGGTGGAGGCAGGCGTGGAACAACTCAAAAGGTGCTTTTATTCTTTCTTTTACTTTTGCTTTTCAGCGGATTTATTTTATAAATACACACGCATGCATGCACATGGCTCTGTGCTGGCTGGCTGGCTCTCTCTCAAGGCGCTCATCTCTGTCCTTTTTTTATCCTTGCCTCCGCTCACTGCAACACAGAACATTCATTAGCAGAATTCCCTGCAGGTGTGCATTCCTTACCACTCACCTTCTCTGGCTCTGCCCTCAATTCACAAACTGGCGCTCGAGCATGCCCCCGCTTCCACATACCCCTATTGCCTGACTCAGGCCCGGGAGCCGACAGGCCTGCCACCAACTCGCCGTGCAGGCCCGTCCCAACAGATAGTACCAGAGGGTGAGGACTGCCCATTAGTCTCTTGCATGGAGAGCTTGCTGCAGATGTACAGAATGGGGCGCTCCTCCCCCTCCAACACCTGGGACAACATGGCCCCTAACCCTAAACTCAAAGGGTCCTTCCCACTTGGTGAGTAATTTAGAGCTTGACACAGGTAGCAAAATGAGCACTTTATCTTCCTGTGCAAACTCCCATAGCCGAATACCCCATTATACAGCCAGGATTGACCTTCTTGTACCTGATGCAAATTCTCCTGTGTTATGTGGCTTAAGGTGTGGAGTTTTGCTCTCAGGTCAAGAAAGTACTCTTACACCTGCATTCCCAGATCCACCTACCTAAGGGGAAGAGGAAACAGACAGAGACGGGAGGGAAGGGACGGGTACCAGGAACTGGTTTCGGGGGGATATGAGGTGCAGGGTTTCCGTGGTGTAGGGATGGGCAAAGGAGGAGATGGAGGGTATTGATGAGAACGAGAGAGAGAAGAGAGGGGTTTGGCTGGCCCTCAGATACGCCGTGGCCCTCAGATACACTACCAGGTGATCTTCTGCCAGCTGGACTGCCTTGTTGAGCAACACCGGTTGGTGGCACTGGACCCACTCTGCTGTCCTCTCTAGTAGTTGGGCAACAAACTGCTCCGATACCACGAGGTCAATCACTTCTACAGCACTGCGTCCTTCAGCCAGCAACCATCTTCTGCAGGCGTCCCTGAGCATCTGGGCAAATGTGACTGGGCGGTCAAGAACATGGAGGGTCAGTAAGTGAAAACTCTGATGGTGATGTTCAGGGGGTGTGGCCGCAACATGCTAGCCCTGTGCCTCCATGGAGTGCTTATATAGCTCCAAGAATGCTTCCAGGTCTGCAGACCCATCTTGGCTAGGGCAACGTGGGGCGTGGCTGGAATATTTGCCTGCTGGACCAGGCCCTGGAGCACCTGCTGATCTTCTGCCGGGGAATTGAGCAGGTCCTTGATGCACTGCTCTTGCTCGTGGCCCAGCTGGAAGTGGGCCAGATGCAGGGTCTGGTGGAGGTTGGCGAGGGACGTGATGATCTCGGCCAGAGGTAAGGACTCCATGACAGCATCTCTTCCTCAGTCTTCCTGAGTTTTGGCATTAGTGTAACACTTCCCAGGTTCGAGTAGGGAATGAGGAAGCTGGAGGCAGGCTTGGAACAAATCAAAAGGCGCGGAACAACTCAAAAGGCGCTTTATTCTTTATCCTTTACTTTCGCTTTTTAGCGGTTTTGCTTTATAAATAATTGACACTCGAGCATGCCCCAGCTTCCACAGAGATGTTTGTGTTTTCTTTGTTGAACAGCACAAGTCCTTGTTATTAGCTGTAGAGTATGTAGAGCATCTGCCATACAAGCCCCTTTGTATGTGTGTATGTGCGGTTACTATAAAAATGATAGCACGTTAATATAAATCTCATTTATCTTACAGCTGGAACTATTGTCAGAGCTGCTGTTGTAGAATATTATTGCACACCATCTGATTTGAGAATTCAACTGCACCATGGTAACGGACATATTGTCATATGACATACAATACCTCTAACTTGCAGTCATATATAGTCCTATATATAACCCTAACCCTAACCCCTGCTGTAGCATCACATTCTGACAGTACCCCTGCAGTAGCAAGACGATGTCTCAAATTTTCCGATGTAGATGAAACTATAAACACCAGACCTACAAACTTTTACAGAAGCGTAATTGTAATTTTGATCACTGTGGCAATGCTGTTTACAAGAATGTTAAGGTCAATAAACCAGTCTATAAAACACTGGAGGAAGTGAAAGTGAATATGGGTGATGTCGTTCTTTCCAATTTCCGCTGTTGTATTTCTGAACTTTTAGAGTGTTCAAAAAACAACAACAAAAAAAGCTACATGCCACCATAACCTGGCCTGCATAGCTCATTGAATATTTTGTGAGTTGTTAGTCAAGGGAGCAAATTTGGGTGGGAGGGATGCCATAATCTCTCTTCCCCATCAATCACAGTGACCCTCACCAATCAATGGGCATCTGTGAGCTCATGTATGTGGAAAAGGGTAGATAGCACTGTCCTCCAAATGTGTAGATGTTCAGCAGTTCAAATGATGTAGTTGTGTAGCTTCATGTGTCTCAGAGGAAGCTGCAATCGGAAATGGGAGGGGCCAACTCTCAACAATACTATCCCCTCTTATTCAATCACCCACCCTTGACTGTTCCGAAAAATGGTTAGAACATTGAGGGGGAAAAAACAACAATCCAAAATAGACTTTTTTTTTTAAATTGTAGATCTTTTTAGTCCTTTGATATGTGTTGAGAATGTTGAAACTTGCCCTCAAAAAAACAAGTAGGTGGTAAAATGAATTGCACAGTGTGTGATGGGGTTGCACAAGCCCTACCCCCTGCAAATCATGATTCCAGACTACAGGGGCTACTGTAGAGCAAACCAGTTCAGACACAAACAAGTTGCCCAGATCAGGCCTTATGGGCCAAAGTAAATAAAGTGAGAAGCCTAATTACAGCCTCGGATTGTACAAAGTCACACAGTGGGAACTTCCCTAAAGACAGGGGTATTGTAAAAACCCTGTTATATACCAACCACAGTAAATAAGATTATGTCCCAAGAAGAGATAATTTTACACACGCACACGCAGAGGCAACTCAGGCAATTATTTTTTTGGCAGCTAATTATACAAAAAAGATGAGGTAAACACATATTCAGTAGTAATTTTTCAAGGACTTTATGATGTATTGTAATTACTCAGTAGACGGTAGGTGGAAAGACAGGATGGAAAAAGAGGAAATCAGAGAAACAGATGACTGGTTAATCCAAGGGCAGCACTAGCTGACCTACTCTAGCAGCCTCTAAGCTAACTCAGTGGGGTGTTAAATTTTAAAAGGTGTCTGGAGGAAACAACACCTTTGGGTGCATCCATTTTATTTATTTATTTTTTTTTAATAAGCGGTTTGGGTCTACAGAGTAAGCCACTCCAGCTACAAATCACTCTGGTGTTAATGCATCCGAAGAGACAAGCCATGATAACAGCTTGGATCTGAGTGTTTTTCTTATTTCTTCCTCCTTTTCCCTTTATTTCAATCTTTCTCTCTCTGTCTCTCTCTCTCTCACACACACTCACACACATGCACACGCGCACACACATTCCCAGTGTAAATCTCTGATTCTTCTCTCTTGTCTCTTGATATCAATTATTCTCTCATTACTTTCATTCTCTGCTTGTCCGTTATTCACTCGGCATATCTCTCTCCTTCATATTTCTTGTTGACTTTTGCACTTAGAGTTTTCACACTTGAAGATGGCAAGCGTTCAAATAAACATCTAATAGAGTCTAGTATATTGCCAACTTATTGCTGCACAGTAGTCCTAGTTGTAATTATCACATTAATCACTGCAAATTTACTTTAATTTAACAGTATGGCTTCCATCCTCATTATTCAGCAGTGTATAAAATAGCACTTGATCCAGCACATCCACCAGACATTTACTCAATGTAGCCATGAGGTACTAAATCAAGGTCATGAAATCCTACTGTGTGCATGGGATATACCCTATTTTATCATGCTTTTAATTAACAATCTGATTTGTCAAGCTAATCAAATAACGTACCTGTGGTTTGAAGGATAAGATGTCTAGGCACTCGTATGCTATGCTTACAATTTAATTTATAATATTTTCCCTTAAACTGTCATGTGGATGATACTATTAATCAATTCATTGAGTCATATTTATGTATTTGAGTGTATGCACACTATCCATATAGATTTTGTTTCTCTTAATGTCAACGGTTATTTCCTTTTCTCTACACATGTCTCTGTCCTTCATTTTTGTTCCTGATTTTCACGCTCAGATGATACCTTTCACCTATGTTTAATTTTTGCATTATGCAAGCTCGGAGCTAGAGGTGTCTGTGAGACTCGTGTTGCCCTGTGTGAGCATCCAGCACACTTTCATGTTAGTGTAGGGTCCTTTTTTGTCCCATGAGCTTCAAATCTGACTGCCCGAAAGATCCCAGTACTGATACAAACCTCTACTACGTGGCCTAATGGTATTTCACCATGATGAAATGCATGTTGTACAGAATGTGTCATATTACAAATCCCATTACTACGTGTACTTTACTCTGTTGTCTCTTCACTGTAATAATGTTTTTAATCAGACACCTCAAAAGGTTTCAGCGTGTTGTAGGATAAGTCATCAAGATGTCATTCCTACTCTGTTCTCTTTTCCTTCCAATAATTTCCCGGGAAGTGCACTCAATAGTCACAATCACAGTTTTAGCAGTCAATCAATGGCTTGTTTTCACCCACAACACCTTCACAAATGACCGAAGTAATTGTCATAAAAATGTGCATGAATGAAAAGAGCTTGTTATGCTCTTGCTTTCTTTCTTTTTCTTACCGCCTGTCTCACTTTCTCTGATAAGATCAGATTCCTTTAAAACACATTCATGTTGAGTGAAATTGTTATTGCACACTCGTTCAAGCCTTCCACAGATTTTTGAAAATGCTTTTTCCCCCTTTGGATCTTGGCATCCTGTCCACAATGAAAGTGTTTTTGGTCACTAAAAATGAAGCTGTTTTTTTTTTCGATATTCTTGAGTCGTTTGAGTTAAGTTACTTTATTGTCATGTGTGGCGGAGTACAATGAATTTCTTACTTGCTACACATTATGCAGACAGTGCAGACCAGACGGATTGAATGGAATACCCTTGCCACGTAATTGGCTGGTATTTCAAAACGTTTATGCGTTATTCTGTGGACAGTGATAGTTTCAAAAACACTGTTTGTGTGGACAGGATTTTTTTGAGAATGGGGGTAAAGAGAATGTTACCGTTAACAGTCAGAAATATGCATATATGTGTGTATGGGGCCTTGGATGGGTTTCTCTGGAAAATATAATGACCGAGAGTGCAGGCTGCATGCCCCTTTAATGAATCATTTGGAAGGTTGTTGGCATGGGATGAAGGTTTTAAGCTTTTTTAATATGTGTACCAAAGAAAGTTTATGCACCTCACCAAGAGGAATCAGCAAACTGACTGCCAAAGCTAATTAATATTGTGCTGTTATTTCAAACGCAAAACACTGATACAAACTGTTGATTTGCTTTACACGCACACACAAAATTAGGAAAGAGTCGAGTAGGAAGAAGAAAGGAGAATGTGTTGGGAGAAAATATATGCAGTGATATATGCTCTGACATTAGTCTCCAGTCCAGTATGATGTTGTATTTACAATTTTGTATTCATTTGCATACAACTCTGCTTTTCTTATGGCTCTGTGGATACATGCTAATAGATATATGGTAATATTGTTGCACATTGCATTTGCTATCACTGAATACAGCCAGTCTGAGTAAATGGCTGTTCTTGTGGCTGGGGTCATCTCAGTCTAGGATTTTACCCAGATAATGATTGTACTTTGCCTTGTATTATCATTATTAGACTGTAATTATTAGAAATCCGGGACTCTCAGGTACCGAAACCTATGTTTTTACTTAGTATTATACTGATTCTGAACAACATAATCGACAGCACTGTTTTTGAGGGAGATGCAGATCACTTTGGAGGGGGGGAAACCTTTGCATAATTAGTAGGGATATAATTACAGTAGTGGCCAAAGAAACACAATCATGAAATGGCAATGAAGCATGGAAAGCCTTCAATAACGCCCTTGTCTTCGTATTGCTACTACAGCCTCTGCATTTTTAAGATTTCCTATCAGCTTTGGTAGTGCTGTGGCACTATTTAACAGTGAAATTAAAAATTAGCACTATCAAAGCCAAATGGAGTTTTACTTACTTTGATAATTGCCTCTGAGATGGGAGGGATAAGAGCAAAATTAAAATGTCATGTTAGCTCATTTTTATCTCAAGCCAATTCAAGCCTGTAGTTTCTCAAAGCTTTTCTATACAAACCCTCTTGCATCTTACTTGAATATCTGCCTGGGCCTTTCTCCTTCTTTTCAGAATTCATGCAGTGCATTACCGTGCACATGAAATGGGTGAAAAGTGGAAGGAACCATTCTACCTCAAGAAAAGGTCATTTAATTATAATGGATGTGCTCTGACAGGTTGTGTACTCCGAGTCTCATGGTGTCGCCAGGGGTGTTTCTCACTATGCTTTCTTGTATGAAATCCTGCATCCTTGTGTCCTCACATGAAATATGCCCAAGTTGGATTCCAATACTAAAGAGGAAATGTAGCAGAAAACCTGGAAGTGTTCTTGATCCTCCCTTCATTTGTGCTTTGCTCAGTGTCTACGTCTGTGTATCTGTAACAGACCAACATGCCTGAACAAAGTGAAACTCAAAACTGGACAAGTAGTGGATTATGATTTTGCTGAACAATAATCATGGTCCTGCAGACATCCTGGTGGTTCTACAGGAGAAGACAGTTGTGCATGTAATCTGGTGCAGATGTTGTTTTCTGGAGTCTCCTGTTTGTCCTGAATCCTCTTCGTCCACTGTACTTTTAATTGATGTAGTAGTAGTAGTAATAATAATAATAATAATAATAATGACTTTATTTGACTCGATGTCCTACATTCCCACCTAACCCCTCCCAAGAAGCTAACTCCGTAATCTGATATCGTCTACCTCTTTGACATGGGCCTGGACGATCATGGCATGACCTGCTCATTACTCGGTGTATTTTTGCAGTCCATTCATTTGTGTTCTTTGCAAAATTTTGACCATCATTCCTGATTGCAATTCCGAGCATTAGTTATGGTTGTTTTTCTCGATTTTGACTTCCCAGTGTATGGTCTCGTTTTCTTCCCATTGCCCCGTTTGATCAGTTGACCTTAGCCTGTTTGACAATTTTGTCTGACGTTTTGGATTGTTTAATAAAGATTTTTACTAGCCCTTGCATACACCTGCAGCAGAATGCATGACAAAAGCCAAGTATTGTTAAAGGTCAGGGTTTGATGCTTTAGCTGTAGGAGCAGAGTAGAACATAGCAGACATTTCTGGTCCTCCTCTGGATCATATTGCACCAGCTTGGCTGCCTGCTCCTCAGCCCTCAGGCAGTGCATGCCTTTCATCACGACTCCTGATGGCAACGTTTCCTGCTACATTTCTCTTACTATAAGTTAGGTTTGTCTTTTGCAGTTACATACATTCACTCAAAAATATTGCCTTGTTTATGTTTTCCCCTCACAGTCGGCATTTGCATAGAGGCTATATCCGTATTACATTTGCATAGAGGCTACATCCGTATTACATTTGCATAGAGGCTACATCCGTATTACATATTTTACTTTGGCGTTATTATAGTAATAAAAACACAGTTGTACTTAAGCAGTCATATCAGACTCCATGTATTTATTTATATTGAATAAAAGTGCTCCATGTAAAAGGAATCAGCTTGCCTGTGTTATTGCTCAATAGCATCTCAAACGGATATTCTCCATTCTAGCCAAGATGCTACATACATACCAAAAATAATTTTACAGAGGACATAAGTCTGTTCTTTATGTTTCTGGACTTGATACACATTCCATAAGTTGTTAGGCAGATGTTAGCTGTAGGTGATGTGGAACGCTCACTGAGGGCAGAAAAGTGTTTAATTATTGAGTTCTTGAGTCCATTAATGAACTGTGATTATAATGAATTGTGATAGCTGAATGTGTGCGTGTGTGTGTGTGTGTGTGTGTGTGTGTGTGTGTGTGTGTGTGCAGGTTCTTAGACCTCTGTGAGGACCAAAGGACCAAAAAAAGAATACATGTAAATTTTTATCTAAAAGACACAGTCATGTGGCAGTCATGGCCTAATGGTCTGAGAGTCGGACTTGTAACCCAAAGGTGAACCTGAAGATCGTGGGTTCGAGTCTCGGGTCCGGCAGGGATTGTAGGTGGGGGAGTGAATGACCAGCGCTCTCTGCNTGTGTGTGTGCACTTGGATGGGTTAAATGCAGAGCACAAATTCCGAGTATGGGTCACCACACTTGGCCACAAAAAAAGTCACTTCCACTTCCACAGAGGATTATGTTTTGAGAACTTAAGATAAGGCTTAAGGTTAGGTGTAGGTATATCAAATTTGATTTATGCATTTGCATTATAGCAGAAATACCTTACACGGATACTAATACCAGCATGTGTGTGATGGCTGTATGCATATTCATATTCATTTAACAATATGAAAGTGAAAAGCCGATTCACTTTGTCTGTCCCCCACCCACCCACACACACACACAGCGTTTTTAGTAGGCACTCTTTCTACCATGTAATCTTGTTGTCCCTTAGAAATACTGAACTCATTAACTAATCTGATACGTGCGCATCACTCTGCAAATATAACAGTGGATGCAGTACTGCAAGTGTCACTGATTTAATTTATGGTTTGAGATATCGATCTAGTTTCTACTAGTTTAAGATATTACAATTGATCCAATTTATAGTTCTGTCTTTATACGTGGCACCGTCAGTGAATGCAATCAAGTAATAGCTACAACTCATTTCTAGTTGCTTGTTGAAATGCTTCAAAGTGGCATTTAAATGAACAGCATGCAAGAGTTTATAAAATGGATAGTTTCTGTTCTAAAATCTGATTGGCTGAGTCCCATTCACAGCCATTCAAAAATCCTAATAAATGAATTTATTATCTATTAATGTACCAGGCTTTAAAGCAATTAAAGTGTTACACTACAGCCATTGTCCTGTCCCTGGAATATTTCTCTGCTATTTTGCTTATCCATGAAAGCTTACTGTTAACAAACTTCATATTATTATTTGTTTAAATTATTTATTGAATACTGTATTTTTTTCTGAAAGCGATAAGCCACTCGAGGGCGTGTTTTATAGAGGTAAAGCACATCCACTTCACTGTAACACATCCTCAAGTGGATTATTACTTTAACTCGAGTAAAAGAGCAAATCATATAAAAATACTCTCTAATGTTAGCGTAAAGCGTAAAGGAAAGGAAAAAAAGAGCAAAGGGTCTGCGTCTCAGAACATACACTGAATTTGTTTTACCTGTTTCACCAAAGACCATAAGCAAATATAATAATAATAATAATAATAATAATAATAATAATAATAATAATAATAATTTTAGAGACAGTGTCACTGAGGTAGCAGAGCTGAAGATGTTGAGGTTCTCTTTGGGAGTGACGAGGTTGGACAGGATTAGGAACGAGTACATC
>CM074947.1:4922599-4934443 GCA_037577455.1 Pangasius macronema
GTGTCAAACACAAGGCCTGCAGCCTTGTTTCATTTAGCCCATATGAACTTAGGAAAAATAATACCAAAACGGCCCATAGTACACTACTGCTTAACATTTTCACAATATGCAGAGTTCAGAGCAGATCAGTAGTGTAGCCAACTGAAGGGTGCTTACTGCACATTGCTGTATATACGTGCACTCCTGCGTGCTGCGCTTGATGTACGTTACACTCGCATCTAAAAACAACTCATGAGCTGCCTCTCACCTCAATATCTTTGTGCTTATAATGTAGCTAGATAGTCTGGCTAATAGATTACAGGAAAATGCATCATCCAAACTGGCTAAT
The DNA here is from genome assembly GCA_037577455.1 of Pangasius macronema. Classification (NCBI taxonomy): domain Eukaryota; kingdom Metazoa; phylum Chordata; class Actinopteri; order Siluriformes; family Pangasiidae; genus Pangasius; species Pangasius macronema. The sequence goes on from CM074947.1 coordinate 4,922,928, forward strand.
CCTGTTTCTCATTAAAGCAGGAATGGACAAAGGAATGCATTTGTATAACCTACTTATAAATGCTTAGTGATGAGATTTTAAAGCAGAAAAATAGTATTAAAGAGTAGAAAGTAAAGAGTATTTTGATGTTTGTGTTAAATGCAGATTTTTATATAGTCAAGCGCTTTTACTCACATACAGTGCAGAGTCATTACACTGTTTGACTGCAGCATCATGATATTTATTTTTTGCCATAGAAATATCCATGATGACTTCTCTCTCTTTGTATATTTTCTTTTCTTTTATTTATTTTGTCTATTCTAGATTTTTATTTTGTTTCATAGCCATATTAGACTGCATTGATATCTGCCTGCCTGGCCACTTTTAAAACAAACAAATCTAGAGTGCTAGACAAAACCCAGACATCGTCTGGATTTCATACGGTCACTCATGGGTTTGTTTTTCATTTAGCTCATTAACCCATGTAGCGTACTATATAAATCCTTGTCGCACATGCATATGATGATCTTCCCTTTAAGTGTAGTTCTTTAAAGTGAACAGATGATTTAAAATGAAAAAGAGCAATTTTACTCGTTTTAGCCAGAATTTGAAGTACAGCAGAACAGAGCAGCTGATTTTGTCTTCCCTTCAAGGTCCACGTCAAGGTTTGAACTGAACGGAGAGAAAGATGAAGTTAAATTGAGATGAACAGTGAGAAAATTACCACACACACACACACACACACTGAGCTCTTTCTTTCCATCTCCAGTGGTAGCTATCGAAGGCTAATGGAAGGGCATTGTATCGCTGAATCTCTTAGCATGATTTAGATTGTGTTCTCCCGTTCTCTGCCTTTTTCTTGCCAGGTCTCGGAGTTTGTGCCGTTTCTTTCTTCACTCTTTTGCACTGCTTTTTTTTCTGCTTCCTCTGTCTTGCTTTCTCTCTGTGCTGCATCTCCCGAGTTTCTCAATCAGCTTTCCCAGCTCACCTGCTGTGGTGAAGATTGTCTACACAGAGTTCAGGCTTTCAGTAATTATTTCCTTTTTTTTTTTGAAAAGAGGAATGGAGAGAAAATAGGGAAGGAAGAGAAGGGAGGAGAAGGGAAGAGAGAGAGAGAGAGAGCAGACTGAGGGAGAGCAAGAGAGAGAGAGAGAGCACAAGCAGACAGAGGGAAGGTAGAGAGGGAGCGAGCCGGTGCAGTGTACGCTGGCTGTCTCTCACAGACAAGAAAGAGATTGATGGATAGACCTATGCAGCGTACATAACACCAATTCTCTTCTACCTCGTCTCCTCCTTCTCTTCATCTTTCTCCCCTCCATCATCCCTGTTCTTCCCCTCACTCCAGGACCCCTCCCTCAGTGCATCCATTTTCCTCCACATCGCTCCATGCCGGCAGAGGGAATTCTCTAAGTCAAGCTCTTTAGTCTGGGCACTGTTTCTTCAGTGCTCTGGGAATTCTGGACAGCACTTTCACAAGGGATTGGATTCATAGGGAATTGTGGGATGGCAGCGATTGAGGCAGACAGTCTGGCAAGAGGAGCCACAGCAGCTGGTGAGTCACCTACGGACTTATCTTCCTCTTTTACTGAATGTCCTTGCTTTATTCTCTGTGTGTCTCTCTCTCCCTCTCTCTCTCTCATATACACACACACACCCACACACTAGTATGTTTCTTGCTCTCTGCACCTCTTTCCTCTTTATCTTTCCCTCACGCAGCGCTTGTTCTCCCTTGCATCTCTCATACATGTTTGAATGATATTTCTTGTCTTGTTTACTTTGTGTCAGCAAAGTCTAGTCAGTCGGAGAGGAATGAGTATGCGCTGAATGCTAGTGAGATTTTTCGGGTTAAGTGAGTGGCACTGACCGAGGCTGGGTAGGTCTAGTCCCGCACAGGACGTACAATGCAGTTTCCAGTCTCAACTATACTAACAGTGCCTCTGAGTAGAGAGAGCTTTGCACTACCTTCAGTATTATAAGTCTAAGTTATAAGTATCCTTTAGTGTGTATTAACCCTGGCAGACTTATGAAAGAGTTTGACTTATGGAGCTCTAAAATTGGTGTTAAAACTGCTGAACCTGAATCTGCACCTTTACATTACATTAAATTATCTGATCTTTTCACATTGATGAGTGTTGTACAAGTTAAACTGACTTTTTTTTAGATCTTGCATGTTTAATTGTACGTACAGTTTCCTGAAAAGAGGCTTCTGACTTCTAAATAAATTCAAAAATATTAACATATCCCTCCGTTTATCATGCTCTCATTTCTTTTACTTGTGTTTTCTGCTCAGATTGTTCATCATTGAGGTAACTCCCTCCCTAGGGAAGGACATGATTGTCACCTCCCAAAGTGCTCCAGTGTGACAGCTAGTTCAGGCAGGACTGAAGTGGTAATGATAACCACTTCGGTGCACTTTTACACAATTTGCTGTGCGTGAAGTCGGAGCGGAAGACTCGCTGAGAGCCACACATTTCCCAGCTGCATTTGTTTAGCTCTTCTTGTTGACAAAGCAGAGACAGAAGGCTGCTGACAGTAATCTATTTGCACCGGCAGCGGGAGCTCAGGTGACCTAGAAAAATTTCTCAAGATTCTACGCTAGAACAAACATCACTCACCCGACCAGGGTCAACCTGAAAATTAGTATCACTTACGCACAGCACCTGCAGCAGCATCCGCGCTCAGGAGTGCCTTTTTTATCTCAAGCACAAACTGAACTCCGTTAACTGATTATGAAAAATCTGTGAGTGCTCTAAGTGCTCCCTAAAGCATGCATTTGAAAATATCTTTATTTAAAGCTAACTGAAAAAAAATACCCTCCCTGTTCGATTTCACTCAGTGCCAGGTACAGCGAGTCACTGTCTTGTTAACAGCCACTTTAAGTAATGGGACACGGTGTCACCTGGAAACGTGTTGTTATTGAATCAAGGCTCACGTCGCTCTTGGAGGCGTTAAGACAAATCATGATGTCCTGGGAGACGGAATGAGAGAAGAGAAGAGAGGCCAAGAGACTTCGTTATCTTTCGTTCTCGAGTAGTTTAGACGTAAATGGGTATCATGAAAGAAATGAAATCGGAAAGAATAAATATGAAAATGCTCGTGGAGTCTGTCTGCTGTAATGGAATCTGTATTCATAAAGAGGATGATGAACTGATGTCTGCATTCAGGAGAATCACATATGCAGGAATGATGTTTTTTTCAGTTGGTCTGAAGGAGAGTAGCCAGGCTACAGGCAAAAAAAAAAAAATTCTGCAATCATCCCCATGGGATTTTTAGTTGTGTATAACAGAGTACTGTAGTAAAAGTGTCAGTATTGTTATATAAGAATCCCAAGAATTTCCCTCGGGATCAATAAAGTATCTATCTATCTGTCTATCTGTCTATCTATCTGTCTATCTGTCTATCTATCTATAACAAAAGAGGACCCCAGTAGTCAAGTCAGCACAAAGCGATTGATGCTAACTATTGAGAATATAAGTTGTATGTACAACATCAAAGGGGAAAAATTATCCAACTTCTATGTGAATAGCCTATTGAGATCCATGCATCTATCCATTATCCTTCACAGGGTCACGGGGGGAGCCTGAGCCCATTCCAGGTAACTCGGGGCACAGTGCAGGGGACATCCTGGAAGGGGTGCCAACCCATTGCAGGGGACAATCACACAATTTGGAAATGCCCATTAGCCTACACACATGTCTTTGGACTGGGGGAGGAAACTGGAGTACCCGGAGGAAACCCCTGAAACACGGGGAGAACATGCAAGCTCTGTACACACAGGGTGGAGGTGGGACTAAAAAAAAAAATCCCAAACCCGGAGGTGTGAGGCAAATGTGCTAAAGACTAAATCCCTCTGCCCCCCATGCCTGATCCCCAAATGAGATTTGGATGTTATATGAGAATATCTCAAGCAATGATTTGTTTCCATTTTAAAAAAAAGTTTCCATCAAAAAACATTCTCATGCTAGTACAAATAGGTCAGGATCTAAAAATACCATCAAGCTACAACCTTGGTAGAGAGGAGTTTTTTACTGCTCATTTAAGTGCTTGGTGGGGAGATGACTGGCTCTTCAGTCTTCATTTGAGGACAGACAGTGACTCAGCTGTTCGGACAGCCAGGGGATGTTTATTCCACCACCTGGGTGCAAGTTCAGAGAAGAATCTTGATGCAGGACATTCTCGCATATTGAGTGATTGTGGGTCGATGCAAGTTGAGCTGTGCTAGAGGCTTGAAGGAAATGTGGTGCAGAGCAAGGCTTGATAAGTTTTGGCTTTCTTGGGAGTTGATGCAGATTTTGGGATGTTATTGTGCTTAGACACTGAGTCGCCACTGAGTTTTATCAGGAAAGATAAGGTGTACAGTTAATGACTGTAGGCCACCTAAGTTGCTGTGCACTCCGCAGTGTTCTGTCCATTACTAGAAAAGGAACACCCCTGGACTATCACTGAGCAGATCACATTTGGGTGGTGCACCATTGCATCACATGACATGTGCAATAAGATGGCTGAAATGCAGTTTTATCCTTGCAATGCTTGTATACTTGAACTTTGTAAAGAATCACTTCACAAAGTGAACATTTTTATGGCAAAGTTGTAAGTCAAGGAGCATTTAAAACAAGTCTTTAACAAAACTCAGTTCTTTCTCAGTTTTATAAAAAAAACTCAGTTCTCAGTGCTTGTATGGTTTGGTTTTTGGCTCCTTGCTCGCTGCTTGCTATTTTTCAAATATGCCAAGACTCAGTGAATCAACTGGCTGTGAAGGCAGCTCCTGTTTGATTCAGAAGATTACTGAACAGGAAGGTGGAATATCTGTCCTTCATCAAATCAAGGAGAATGAGGAGCTATTGGACTCAAACCTGGCTACCACACATGCTACTTCCTCTTTGTCTGGCGTGGACACAATTGGTCCTGCTGATTGGTTAGTGGTGGGTGGGCAGGGCATGGTGGTTTACTGGTCAGCATGTTTGCCTCGCACCTCCAGGGTTAGGTGTTTGAATCCCGCCTCCGCTCTGTGTGCGCAGAGTTTGCATGTGCTTCTTGCTTTGTGGGTTTCCTCCAGGTAGTCCAGTTTCCTTCTCCAGTCCAAAGACATGCAGTGTAGGCTGATTGGCATTTCCAGATTGTCTGTAGTGTATGTATGTGTGCAATTGTGCCCTGCGATGGGTGGGCACCCCGTCCAGGGTGTCCACTGCCTTGTGCCCCGAGCTCCCTGAGGCTCCACAGTGACCCTGTATAGGATAAGTGATATGGAAAAGGGATGAGATGGATGGATTGGTTAGTGAGGAAGTGTGTTCAATTTGTGAACAGAAACACTATAGTGACAAGATGTTCAGAGGGTTTCAGACTAATACTGTTTCAAGTACATATCAAATGTAAACAGTAAAAGTTCCTAGATCGCATCCAGGACTTTCCCAGATCACACACTTTCTTTTATTTCTAAAGCATACATATATCATTCTGTGATTTGCAAGAATCATGTATGTAAAGACTAGTTGAAGCACTGCAGTACATGAACCACTTGATACTGCTGAATACAGATGAGTGAAAATGCTTCAGATGTACTTTAGGTGAGAACTGACTTGCTTTATAATTGATGCAAGATCAGCACTTTTCAAAGCAAAGTTACGTCAGTGTTGCTTGATTACTCGAGAAACATCGTGGCAGCTCTTTTTCACTTACACTTTTCTGCAGACTCTGATGTGCTACATGCAACACTGCCCCCTAGTGTACACCCTCATCTTATGTGCAAGTATGAAGGCAGGACACCGATATGAGCATCTGCGCAAAAAGCCTTGATACGGTGCTTGCAAATGTGCGAAGAAAGAAGTGTAAATCAGGCTGCAGTGTGTGTTGCTCTGGTATGAGTGTAACAAGTGTAGCTCTGTTGATGGAAACACCTCAGTGTCAGTGCTGGGTTAAGAAACAATCCACCAGCCAAAACGTATGCAGCCAACAGCATTCCTCTGATCAGACACCGACATTAACGTAGGACAAAAGGATAATTAATACATATTGTACATGGAAAAACATGATGAGCTATAGTCTCTAGCTGTACATCTACAAGCCGGGACAATATGGTAGGCGTGTCTGATAAAACGATCATTACGCGTACACAGATACACACAAATGAGAGAGGCAGTGTGTAAGGCAGCCAGCCAAAACCCACCATGTTCATTACATCATTATATTCATTACCACTCTTTTGCCCAGGGGAAGAGGAACATTAAGGCACATCTGTCTTTCTCTCTATTAGTCTACCCATGTCTGTCTCTTCCAGCTTTATCTGCACCCATTTGCCGTCTGATAAATGGAGAATGCTATTCTGATGCGTAGGCATGAAGCTGGAGTTGATTTTGAAAGAACGATTGTTTTGAAACCAAATGAAACCAAAATGAAAAACTCTTAAAGTGTTGTATGGTTCTTACAAAATTCTGGAGTAAGGCAGCATTTAACTTCCCTGTCTGTAATATGACAAGTTGAAGTCAGGTCACTCTGTTACAGTCAGAGTCTCACAACTTCTGGCAGGTGCTGATCCAAAAAAAGCTGCACTGCCGGCATGTACGTGAGTCTGAGTCAGCTGTGTGTGTGGTGTGTGTGTGTGGCAGTACTTTATGAATGGATATGGGTTATAAATACATCAGTGTGGGCCGTTGTGGGTGCTTGTTAATCACACAGGACTGCTAGTGAGGTCACTTTATGGACTTCTTAACAAAGTGGGTGCACCATAGTAAGTCAGGCACAGGTGGCCATGAGCCTGCCCTGTGGGAGTTATGATGGGTGTAATGATTGCGCATATGTGTTTGTTTGTGCGTATACTGTGCCAAGTAATTTCTCACAAAGCATCTCTGGCCCAAGATGCACTCTCAGGAGGATTGTCATTAGGAGTGCTGATGCATTATCACGGACTTGATCACTCCTCTTACTGGCCCGTCTTGTTGTAGACACTGACCTGATTGGTTAGTAATCTACTCATAATCAACCACAATCAACACCTAATCAGCTACAATGCAATGCTCTTTTTACTTGCATCATTAATGATGCATGAATGTTTTATGTTCTTACTGCTAGACTCCATCTGATGGCAGGCATCAAGTGATCAAGTAGAGTGTCCTTTTCCCTCAGTGTCTTTATTCATCATATTCAGTGGAATGGTTTATGGATTGGCGTAAAAGAGCATGTGCGAATGGGTTAGGGACAGTGTTGCAACAAATGGGAACAGGGTGCCCCACCACAACCTCGTACACCAGTACCCCAACCTAGTACACCTCTGTCCCACCCCAACTACAATCACGTTTATGTCACTGGGTGGAGAGGATGTTGGAGCAAGCAGAGACAGGGTGGAGATGATGATGGAGCAAATAGAGACAGGTTGGACCATGAAGACCTGAGATGGAGCAAAGGGCAAGAGAAGGTGGGAATGAAGTTAGAGCATGTGGGGACGGTGTCGATGCACATATGGTGTTAGAACACGTAGGGATTGGATGGGGATGATGTTGGAGCATGTGGGGACAGGGTGAGAATGATGTTGGAGCAAACAAATATAAGGTGGTGATGGTGGTGTTGGAGTTAGCGGGGAAGATGTTGGAGCATGTGGGGACAGACTGGGAAGTGGGAATGATGTTGGAGCACACTTTCATTCATGTGCAGCTCTCCAATGAGTAAAGAACGCTAGAATAAAGCACTACAGCACAGCTGGATGAATACTGGAATATGAATACTGAGGTTAACACAAGCTCATTGGATTCTTCTGTCTGTTGTGGAGAATTGAGCACTGAGCCCAAGCTGCTACCTCAGCTCTCCACTGAGCAATTCCACAAATGTTTCCTGATAAGAACCACAACAACTGCTACTCCTCCCCACACACACACACGACTGCACTTCACACGTGTTTACCCCTCCTCAGTGCCTCCAAGGTAACAAAATGTGACACTTGCAATCAGCTCTGTGCAATCAGCTCGATCTTTCATCATGCACGGCATTGTCAGGAGTTATATGGAGTGTGTATTTTGTCCCCGGACTCTGAGGAGAGGTACATTATTCGGACTAAGTGAGTGATATGATGAGCTTAGTGGATTAGTGAGAGGCCTTCCAGTATGCACCCTATCTCTGTCTCTCTTTCCCTCTCTCTCTGATTATGGCCCCTGAGCTTTGGGCCTTTGTGGCCACAGATGGTGAGGGCAGAGCTGGCCTCTCAGCCTCTCAGCTGTCTGTCACGGAAGCCATTCATGGCGATGGATGTGCAAGTTCTGTCGCTCTGACACGTGCCGCCATTGGAGAAATGGATCGTAGTCAGTTTGCATAATCTGAAATGGCTGTCACCATCAATCATTGTGGGTTCGGAGGCTTTATGTCTGGCACTTTAAACAGACGACACGGATGCTCCAGCACTTTCCTATTCTCAGGAGAAAGGAACAGTCCACATTTTCTTTTCTGTTAGACTTTTCAAAACTGTGTGTCCATAATAGTTAACAGTTAAATGTAAAAGTGGCAAAACGCAAATTTTATCCAGTGGTTTTTGTAGGAAGTACATGTGGAGGGGAATTACATAGCTTTCTTTCTCTCTTTCTCTTCCCTCCAGCTTGTCCGTCTCATCCTGGTTTAATCCTTAGTGTCCCAAGAATCCCACACCTGGAGTTTTGCCTAGGTAAGTAAAACTGATCTGATCTATAATTTGCCCAGACATGGTAGGAAAGTAAAGTAAAGTTAAAAAAAAACAAGGAAGAATAAATGTAAAAATTTTCTGGCTGCATAGTGAATAATGAATTTGTTGTCAATCCGTTTGAATCATCCTAATTTGGAGAAATTGCCAATGCTGGAATCAGTTACACAGCCCTGTGGGAAAGCTCCTCTACAAACCCAGACATAACTTATTCTACAAGGTCACAGGAAATGAGGCCATAACTAGAAATCCAGCAGCCTTCTTCCATGAAGACCTTTATTTCAGACAGATCACTGCTTCAAAGCCAAAGGGCTTTCTGGATTCTGAATGCTCGGCAGCTCCTTTCCAGCGTATAAATGTTTGATATTTTTCTTAGAATTTTTTTTTCCGAGAGTTTTATGATCATAAGGACATCTCATGTCTCAAAGTTATTCTGAGCATGTGTGTGGGCTGGTATATGTGTGTGTATTGTTTATGTTCCATAGTTAAAGCAAGAATCGTGGCAGAATGGCTTCTTGTGCCTCAAGACGATATTTTATGCACAGTTTCTCATTAAAAATACGATGCCACATGGGCTAAAAGGGAAGAAAGGACCTTTCTTCATTACTATTTGGCTGGGAAGGTGACTGTGTATGATTAAATGAGACATATGGACAAGGCTCTAATGTGATTTTATAGACAACCCATCTGCCATTAATTAATCTTCATATCTGTATTTTTTAATTATAAGAACCTGAGACATAGGCTATATATGTATATATTCACACGCTCGCCAAGCCAGCAGATGGAGCAGGAATTACTGGTTGGTGTGATTCATCTCTCAGGGCAGAGGCAGAGAGACAAGAGAGGAAAGTACAGATAAAAAGACCATGACAAACGCTGCCATCATTTTGTTACTTCTTTGGGTAAATGTTATCACGAAGACAAAGACAAGATCAGGACGGAGACAGATGGGGACAGGACAGACAATAGAGTAAAACAGGTGGAGAAGGTAGTTTACTCCTTGATTAGCTTGTCTGTTTATTCCCTGTTGTTTCTTTCTCAATGTGAAATCTTATTGTGCATTCCTGTTGTTAATTCTGTCCTTCTGTCCTTTAAAAAAATTTTTTTTGCCCAGTTTGATCATTTGCCAATTCCCACCACTAGCTATATGACCAAAAGTTTGTGGACAGCTGACCATCGCACCCATATGCGGTTTTGCCACAAACTGTTGCCACAAAGCTGGAAGCACACAATTGTATAGGATGTTTTGTATGCTGTAGCATTACATTTTCTCTTCATTGGAACTATGAGGTCCAAACCTGTTCCAGCATGACAATGCCCCTGTGCAAAAACTCCATGAAGACATGGTTTGTTGTTGAAGTAGATGAACTCGAGTGTCCTGCACTGACCTCAACCCCCCTGAACACCTTTGGGATGAACTAGAACATCGACTGCACACCAGATCTCCTTGACCATAATCAGTGCCTGACCTCACTAATGCTCTTGTGGCTGAATGATCACAAATCCCCACAGCCATGCTTCAAAATTTGGTGGAAACCCTTCCCAGATGAGTGTAGGCAAAGGGGTAATAAATCTGGAATGGGATGTTTAAAAATGTGATGGTCAGGTGTGCACAAACTTATAGTGTAGGCCATACTATGTATTTTTTCCCCATCACATCACAGCTACCAATCAGGGAGGGTAAAGGATTCTACTGAGACACATCAGGCCAACCTCTGTAAATTTTTAAATTGCTACTCATTCTGTGTCGCATTCTGTGGAACATAATACACAAGGAGGAAAGCTCCAAAGGGTCAGCCCTCTTCTGCATACATGACCCCTTTATTTCCTGGTTTTTGACCTTCAACTGTTTTCCCCAATTCATGATTACGGATCATTCTAGTTTGTTGCAGTCTGCATGTGCTCTGACCGCTACCGTGAACATTTATTGGACTGCCCTTAATAAAACATTGATTTTTGCGTCTTGACTTCACTAACTGAAAGTTACAAATTGATAAACAGAAAATGATAGTAATGAAATAAGAAAATGTCTACTTTGTCTCACCACTGTGTAGTGCACTATCGCATATCCTCCAAGGGATTTTATGTGGTCCTTGTCTCCAGTAATAAGACAGAAAAACACAGCTGGTACTGGCAAAATGTATGCATTCACCACATATACATATAATGTGTCTTATTGAATGGGTTTTTTTTTTAGGACACTGAGATTGTTTCTAGCACTTCCTCCTCCATTATAGCTCTTGTATGTCTATTTTGTATGAAGATCACTTTGTTTCCTTTGCTCTGGGGCGTAAATATCCATCCATATTCTCAATCCAAAACTGGTCTGCTTTTTGAACCTGTCTGTATCAAATGCACTCAACTAATATACTCAGAGCATCTCCTGGATTCCTGGTAAACCTTTTCACGTGAAGCGGAGCTTTCTTTCCCACTGATCTCTTGCTAATTTTAATTGCTCCTCATTGATCAATGGAGATGTTCAGAGGCTCAGAAAGTGTGTACAGAGATCTATAGAAAGCCACACAGAGGAAAAGTCCATCGATAATGGAGTAGGGGACTCTAATTGCAGAGCAGTGCTTAAAGGACTTGTGGGTTTTTCATCCCCTCTACTTAGTTAGTTAGTGTTTGTAAGGCTGCAGAGATTGGTAGTGGAACCAGACTAAAGTAATGAAAACTCATTGATGTGCCAGTGATAATGATGCCATCAGAGAGGTCTTGGTTCTGTGTATATATACAGTCAGGTCCGGAAGTATTTGGACAATGACAGAGTTTTTGTGATTGTGCCTTTATACACTACCACAATTTGAAATAAAACAATCAAGATGTGATCGAAGTGTAGACTTTCAGCTTTATTTTAAGAGGTTTCACAAAAATATGG
>CM074947.1:4951480-4961925 GCA_037577455.1 Pangasius macronema
CGTTCCTAATCCTGTCCAACCTCGTCACTCCCAAAGAGAACCTCAACATCTTCAGCTCTGCTACCTCTAGCTCTGCCAGATGGTGGGATTGCAGATATAAACCAGAAATGATGGTTTATATAGAATGGGAGTGGTGTAGGTGTACGAGTGTGAACACTATATATCAGATGTATTCAGATGTTTTCCCCCATAAGGCAGACTTCCTGTCAAATAATCAAGCCACATTGTCCCATTATTGCCTATTATTAACTGGCTAACAAAATAAATTGAAATAGAACCACACGAAAATAAGACTTTAGCACAGCAGATCTGTTCAAACTGTCTGAAATCATCATTACCATTACAATTCACTGTAAGACAGTTAACAAAGTGTTAGACCTGACACCGTTTGAATACCTCTGCCATACATTAAAGGCTTAAGGGTACACTTTTTACTAATTTATTGTGGGAAATCCACATACTAAAAGTCCAAAATAAGTGCCCTTTAGGATAGCATCACCCCAGTGACATGTATTCATACTCTGAAAGATACAGCCTGTTCCTGTTTGCTGAGACTTTAGAATGGAAGTGATCTGGAGCCATCTGTTAAAATGCTCAGCTTTGTTAACTTTGTAGCAAATGCTTCTTAGGTATTGTGCTCCCGACCGCCACAGGGCCACGACCGCTCGCTTTCTTAGTGCAGAGTCGGAAATTAGCTAGCTGTGAAAGGTGTGTACTGCTCACCTTGGTGGACCTTTCTTTTCACATCTCTGACATGTCGGCATATTCTAACTCGGAGTGAGAACCATTAAGGAATAAAAGTGTTTCTTTAGCTCTGCCTGCAGGGGAAAAAAAAACCCTCCAGTCACAGATGAGTGTCTGAGACACCTCCGTGCGTGTGTGTGTGTGTGTGTGTGCGTGTGTGTGTGTGTGTGTGTGTGTGTGTGTGTACACAGCAGAACAAGGTGACGGAATTCTCAGCTTGAAATGGGTGCAGTCATCCTAATAGCGGATTGGATTTATAGAACGCAGGGCCTTACTCAGGAGGGTTTGTGTGTGTGTGTGTGTGTGTGTGTGTGTGTGTACACAGCAGAACAAGGTGACGGAATTCTCAGCTTGAAATGGGCGCAGTCATCCTAATAGAGGATTGGATTTATAGAAAGCAGGGCCTTACTCAGGAGGGTTTGTGTGAGTGTGTGTGTGTGTGTGAGCGTGTGAGTGAGAGAGAGATGGATGAGCTGCTTCAGAGAGCACATCAAGAAAGATGAAGTGATCCGAGATAAGTCTCATCATAAAGTGTATATGATTGAGCAATGCCTCTGTGTGTGCTACTTCATGAATCATGTCTCAGGCCGACCCTCGCAGTTCTAATAATGTGTGTCAAACAAAATAATACTAAATTTAAACAATGGGCATGGAAAATGTTTTTGTTATTCAGTGCGCATTAGTAGTCAAGTCCTGGGTTTTTCAGTGGCTGATGCTGATATGTAGTGAGTAGGGATGCCAATGTCGCCCAGTATAACAACAAATGAACAACTTTTGAACATTTCTGCTACACTAAACATCCCCTATGTGCAACACTTGAGGAGGTTTTTGGTATGTTTTGGTATTTCTGTGAGCAAAGGAACTCAAATTGAACAATTATAGTCAACCGTTCAGAGTGCATACATAGCACATAGTTCATGCAAAACCGTAATTTTAAACTCATTAAATTAAATGCAAATTCACATTTTGCTTTTACATGAACTAAATATTTTCTCTTTGAGGTTGGTTGGGAAAATTGCAAACGTTGCTAGTTTTTGTCACCTACAAAACCTCTAGTTAGCATAATGCTACGGACCAACATGATCATGGCAGCCTTTGTGATTACTGCACATGCTGACCATACAGTGTTGATGCTAACACGATAGCTGATAGCGCTCAGCCCTAATCCATGCTGAGTCTGCAATATGTGTTACGGAAGTATGTGGTTTGCAGTTAGCATTAAGCTTTTGTCATGTTTGTGTTAACTATTTTAGCTTAAAATCATGTTTTCTCATTAAAGAACAGAAATCGAACAAATTATATAGGGGCTAGAGTAAACACTGCTAATCATATAAATGGTGGTTAATACGACTAAGTTCATTAAATGAAATTAATTACCACTGTGAGCTAGGAATTCAGCTTTATCATTCGTTCTGGGAGCTCCAGTGCCAGTGGTTTGCCGATTGCCAATAATGAATAATGATTAACAAACATCATATTCGTATTATAATATGAATTTATTGATTTGTAGCAATGCAATACGCCATTGCAGTCAGCTTTAAATATTCAAATGTAAAACAAACTGAGCAAAAATGACAACAGCAATGGAGTCGAGACCCAGAGTTTACATTCATCTAGTCTAAAGCTATTCACTCTCAGTTTTTCACATTTATTGAGAGTGCCCCTTTGGCTATATTTAAGGGCCTACTTTTAAAACCAGGGGCTACTTTTAAAGTCATAGGGAAAAAAAAGTGGACCTCCAGAAGTCTGGTTCTGTCTTAGAAGCAATTTCCAGCCAACTAAACATCTGTACAAAAGATCTTGAACACATAGACACTGCATTATTCAGGAAAGAGGCACAATGGACATTGTCGCAAAGCAGCTTTACAGAAATAAATGGATTAACAAAATGTATATTATAAATACTTGAATTTANGGTGTAACGGATAGTGCGATTAAAAATAAATCCCTTCTATTATTGTGCGGTACAAGGCCAAGTAGTGCAATTGTGCAGCCAATAAATTCATCACAGTTCTGCACGAAGTCCGGTTTAACTCCGGTTTAATTTAACTCCTCTGGATAAACCAGCTTTGATCCAAAAGGTTTAACTAAAGCCTAAGACAAAAGCAACTTGTGAAAGAGTTGGAGGCATCAGGTACCAAGTATGTACAGCCACCATTAAGAGAGTCCTACATTGCCACGGCAACATCATAATACACCATCAGCTGTGATTTCATAACTTTGATTAATCTATCCTCTATCAAACTCGTCATATATGTCAATACAGTGTATATGTTTACAGCAATGCACTCCATAAATGATTGTCATATTCTAAGAATATGTCATATGTCAATATGTCAGAAGCCATAGTTCTGAATTTGGACAAATGTATAGGAATTATAAGTTTTAGTTTGTTAAGAGAGAACCAAACTAGGCGCTGATGGGAGGAGCAAAGTTAGCACTAGATTCTTCACTCAAATATAACAAAAACTACAGTATCTTGCATAAGTGTTGACTCTTCTTGTACCTTTCCACACTGTGTAGTGAAATGGATGTAATTGAGATATATCTCAATGTTCCTAGTGATCCTGACCCCTTCTGCTCTCCGGACCTGTCTGATCCATCCTGATGCCCTGCGTCTGGTTGGAGTTCTCATCAGTTGGAGATCGTGGCCCCACATGGCCTAAAGATTATTGGGATTACTGGGGATGGTGCCACTTGGGGACGGTGGAGATGGCTTTGGGCTGCGGTTCATATGGGCAGTTGTACTGTGATGGCTTGCGACTGGGATTGCTGTGGTGGTTTTGGGGCTGTGGATGCCACGAGCAGTTTGCGCTCAGGTCTCCATCAGTGGACAGTGGACAGGTTCAAGTCTGCTTTGCTGAACCTATCCACTGTCCACTGATCGATGCCACGAGCAGGTGGCATTTAGGCCTCTGAATTTACTGGTTACACAATTGCAATATTTGTCCAAGCAGTACACAGGTATAGAAAGGATTTATTGGTAATCGCACTATCTGTTACCATCCAGATATGCATGGGTTCCTTTTTGAGTCTGGTTCCTCTCAAGGTTTCTCCCTCATATCGTCTCAGGGAGGGATTGCTCATTAGGGATAAATTCATACATTTACAATTTATATCCTGAATGTATTTAATTCTGTAAATATACTTTGAGACAATGTCCACTGTTAAAGCACTATACAAATAAAACTGAATTGATTTGAATATATCTCACTTTTACCCGGGCAACTGGTTGCACAAGAACTAATTTAGGGGATTCACAGCCAAAGTGCTTAATACTTATGCAATCACAACTTATTGTTTTTTTTTGTTCTCCTTCAGTATTATGGGCTATATTCTGTTGATTCATGCCTCAAGCTCAGTGAAGTCCATTTCACTTCCAGGTTGTAACAAAATGTAGAAAGGTTTAGTGGGATGAATACTTGCTCGAATTTCATCCTCGATTTTGGAATTTCAAATTAAATTTTCTTTGTTTACTTTAATCGATTTTAAATACTTATCTGCTAACCTCTCCTTGCAGCAACAATGAAAATAGAGGATCGTCCTGTTGTGGTGTTCATTGGTGTCATCTCTTGCAAAATCCACTTCGAAGAGCTTCACTGGAAATGGATTATTTCGCCTTATTTATAAATCGTTTTCACTGCAATTTACAACTTTCTCAGTCTCTTTATTTCGACTTCTATTATAAATGATCAAAATCTAAATGAACACTAACTAAAAACTCAAGGCATACGGTATGTTTTCTGTTGCTTTTTTTTAATCCAGTAAATGTGACAAATATCTGAAATCTTTGGAGCATAAAATCTAAAGGTCACTTCTCCACTTTCTTTGCATTCAGCAAGCCAGTATTTATCTTAAAGCCTAAAGTATATAAAGCTACTAAACTGTTTAAAGTTTTAAAGACTTCAGATTAAAAAAAAGGGGGAAAAAAACAACACACTTTAAAGAAACAGGACAGAAAGGCCCTGATGACAGGGTAGGGAGGATGTGCTCCATTTGTGAAGTGCCTGTTAATGGTGGCTCAGTGGTTTCTTACAAAGCCCAGAGTTAACCTTCAGTAAGTCTTATTTTCGTAGACGGTCACTCATTTGCATGTTTTATTAACGACGTAAACTGCAAGAATCTTTTTTGTGACACAATCCTCCAATCCTCCGTCTGACCTTTTGAGTATTTTCTGTTTTTATACTTGTTTTTTCCTAATACGACTCTAAATGAGTACTTTCGTAAAGCCATGCTTCATCACTCGGAGGGCAAAGCTGTGAAGCGTATAGATAAAAGACTCATAGACAGCTAGTATTAACTGTAAAGCATAAAAAATGTGCTGCGCTTCAAGTATGTGATAAAGATTAGATCTAGATTATTGCAATCATTTCCTTAATTAGGTTTTCAACCGTTAGAGAATTTAACACAAGATTTATTTCAACTAAAATGCTATAATATAACGTGTTCAAAGGTATTTGCCTGGCAGTGTGCTTAAATGCTGAAAGCCTCAGTCAGTGTGCGGTGTGTCTGTCACTTTCAGCCAGTTAAGGAGTCAGCGTGTGATTGTCAGGAAAAGATATTTCCTTTCTCTTCAGATAAAATCTGCACTTTGATCTCAATTTAGTAGGCTTGTCGAAGCAATTTCCCAAGCTTATGTCTGGTTAAATGCACATTTCAACAGACTATACTTATCTATTTCATATGCTTAAGTGTAATAATGATGTTCATCTGCAACAGATGTGTGTCCACAGATCGCTCGCGTATGTTTCATTTGAATTCGTAATGAAAGTGTGGGACAGTTGGAAAGCTTGCGGTCGGCTCTGGGCCTCGGTCCTCGTGTGGAGATTTGGGAAACGCATCGGATGTTGGCGCGGCTGAATTCTGCAAAACAGAGAAAAATTATGACAAACCAGACTCAGAATTGGGATTTCCTGCCTGTAAAAAATTGATATGAAAAATTGAACATATTTCACATGCCGGTACCGACAGCAGGACGTACAACTCATTGAGATACCAGTGTGATCACTTACTGAGTCGTTATCCACTGGTAAGTCTTTCAGGGTATGATACGGAGCTGCGATTTCAGCTACAGCACAACACACAACATACGAACTGAGATTTTCTCAATGTAGCTATTTTAGCTAGCTACATCGAAACGATCGGCTCAAATGATTCCTCACACCAGTTGCATGGTGGATGTGGTACAGCATTTTTTAGTTCACACTTGCAGTTAGTTTACACGCAACACTGGGGGAATCTTATCCTGTCATATACAACCTATCATTAAATGTCCTTAGACACATTATGAAGAAAAATAAAGCTTGGAAGGAAGTAGCAGAGATCGTTAGAGCCTCTGGTGAGTGTACGTAACTAGTACCTTTAGCTTGCTTTACTAATCTGCCTGTGGAGCTTGGATGTGACAACCAAATTTCCCAATGATTAGTGTGTTATTTAACTAATTATGTTGTGTTTCAGTTAGATTTGGGAGCAATATATCTCAATCCTGGACAGTGTATCCAACAACAGTAGTGGTCTCTACACACCCACAAGCGAACTCTAAGTAACACAAGTGACTTGGTAATTTAACAAATGCAGCTGGTTTGCTGTACGTTGGTCATTTGGCTGGTGATTTTATTAAGAACAGATAGTATTATGGCAGCAGACTGTTTGAGTGGGCAGTAACTAAAGTATATTAAATCATAAAATCTGTGAGAGGAGAGAAAGAGAGCGAGAGAGGGAAATTGCGTGTCCTCTTTAAGTGTATCGTTGGGGAAGACCGGCCTTTCCTGCTTTAGGAAACGAGGGGAGGGTTTGCTTTGGTAAAACTTTCACTGTGCTAGAGAGAGGGAGGGAGAGAGAGAGAGAAAGAGGGAGGCACCACTCAAAGCTCTTCAGGAGATTTGGTCATGTGCCTTCCTGTTTCTCTGGGAAACTGTGGTATATGTGATTCCACACCCTGAAGCATAATGGTGTGACTTTGGCTCCGAGACACTCTCACCTCATCTCTCCGTCTCACGTCCCCTTGTTCCCTCTCCTCCTGCCTTTTCTTCCTGTCTGTGTCCTGTGTTCAGAAAGCTATTACTCTGTTCGCCAACCTTTGCTCTCTCCCTCTCTCGCTTTCTCCCTCTCTGTCTGTCAGCATGTAGAGAGCTGCTCACAGAGTTCAAGGACAGGAAGCCCAATGCGCTGGTGCAGGTGGCTGTGCTGGATGCTCACGAGCAGGGAATCATCGCCTATGCCTGCACCGAGGTGGTGGAGGTAAGACCACACACACACACACACACACACTGAACTGGCTAGAGTTTTTAATACCACACTCTGAAAAGGAGATTTTAAGTACATGCCAGACACTTAAAACACAGATTGAAAAAAACTGTTTAGTGTATCTTTGTGTGTTATCTTTCTTCTATCTGTTCTCTTAGGTTTTAATTGATAAGTAGGCTAGGTTTAAACTTTAAATGGTGGTGTGATGTGCCTCAATGCTGTAACTACAGCACAAGCTACTCGTTCTGAATCCCACCACCTGCTGCACGAGACACGATCCGGATCCAGACACGATCCAGATCCAGACACAGACACGATCCAGATCCAGACACGATCCAGATCCAGATCCAGATCGAGACACGATCCAGATCCAGATCGAGACACGATCTGGCTGACAGCAGAATTGTTTTTTTTTTTTTAACCAAGCGGATTAATGAGCATGCAGAAGTAAAGATGCTAGTCAGACTTGAATAGTATTTTTATCATTCACAGTGTTCCGTCCTCTGCTGATGCGAGGACAGAACGTCGCAGCTCATAGCCGAAATTTTTCACAAATGACGTGGTGACTTTTTGTCAAGGACTTTTTGTCACTGCTGTGTTGAGAATGAACCACCAAAAAAGAAAAGAAAAAAAAAGAAAAAGAAAGAAATGCAGTTAGAGGTGGTCTTTTTGGTCCTTTCCTACTGATGGACAGGGTAGAGGGGACTCACAACCTGTGCATAGTAACAGATGGGCTACAGTAATTAAGCATATTCCAGATAGGGAATAATACCCTTGGGAACATGCTGTTATAGGAAAGTAATCAGTGAAGGGATGGTGTGATGTGGTTTGGAGCAAAGCAGAGTGTTTTTTTTTTTTTTTTTTTCATAACCACTCTGGATTTGATTTTCCAGTTACAGTCTGGAAAGTCTTATGAATTATTCCTCTTATAACACAACAATGTGATACCTTTTAATTTTATTTAATAAAAAGCCATACTTTTTTTGTCCATTTTGAGTTACATTTAATCTTGTGGTATATCTGAGAAACAAGTTAGTTCCTGTAATCAATCATGTTATAACAGCTATAAGCACTCGTTCTCTCACCAGCCTGTCTTCTCTCTCTCTCTCCCTCTCTCTCTCTCTCTCTCTCTCTCTCTTGAAGTTAATAAGACAAAAATGTTGCTTGTCACAGAGAAACCACAAATTCTTCTGTCCTGAAGACTTTCCTGTGGTGAAAAACTTCAGGTCACGGGTTTACCTCTGACTTTTACAAAGCACTGACACTGGAGACTCCTAAAATGTTAAATAAAATAAAACATAATTTTACTTACAGAAAGTCTCACCACATCAGTGATGATACATTTTCATTTGTTAAATAAAAGCATATAACCAATAGCTGTTTTTATTAGACTAGATGTGGCAGGCAAGTCTCTGTGTAAGTGCTTACAGAAATGATAACATGGTGGAACGAGCGCATTAATATAAACCTGGGATTTGCCTTCCAGCCGGCACTACCGTCCGAGCTGCTTTTATAGAAAACTAATCCGCACCTTCTGATGAGTCAGAATCGATGAGTTCGACAGCACTGTGGTGTAAACACACATATAACACCTTAGTTCAGCTGCAGTGGGGACTCTCTCCTCAGTCATATTTCTCGGCAACAGCCGGTCATGCCCTTTGCCCTGTTAGGAAACACCAGTGTGTATATACACACACACACACACACACACACACACACACACACACACACACACACACACAGTTTCATAGAACTATCCCACACCCCCATCCCTCCTCACTCTGATTTTCTCCCTCCCTTCGTCCCTCCTTTCTCTTTCCTCCCCTCTTCCACCACATGGGCCGTCTGTCCCTCATGAGTGCACAAAGAAAACTCTATTCCCCTCTAAATGAGATTTGCCAGAGGAAAGAGAGAGAGAGAGAGAGAGGAAGAGAGAGAGGGAGAGAGAAAGAGAGAGTGCTCTTAGGTCTACATGGACTGCAGCTAAGCGGAGTGTGTGTCTGCAGTGGAAACTCATGATAAACGCTAATGCTAAATTGGGCATCCACTAAGCATACTGCAGCTATAAAGCATTGATTGGCTCTGTTATCCCTGCACAGCGTGCTAGCATTTTAGTGCAGCATATGGAGAGAGTTTAAGGGCACGCTGGACTGTGGACTGGGTGGCCAATGGACATGGCCTTATGTCTTGGAAGGCTTAAGAAGAGGGTAGGTGAACTTAACATGCTTGACTTGATCTATTTGCTCTTTGAAAGTTAATCTACCATTTTTTACCTGTCACTGCGTAAACGGTTTTATTTGCAAACGAGCTGTTTTCCATTCAATAACTCGTCCTGTGACAGGCTTTACTGTTGTTTTGATGAGGATCCCAAACTTTTTCATCCTCCACTGCACGTCTAGGTCATGACTTATGCTTTACAATCTTCACATCCTTGAAAAATATCTTCATGCTAGTACAAATAGGCCAGGGTCTAAGAATAGCACCAAACATAAAAGTTTTGGCTCTGAGTCACTAAAACATTTCACCACCCCACTGATTCAATAATAAGGACTGTCGTTCTTTCATATTATTTCACTTCCTTACACATGTTTGACAATCCTCTCTATTACAAAATTCTATCTTATTATTTAATAGCATAATTATATTTAAAGACTTTTTCATTACAGAATGAACCAAGACGTCTTCAGAGATTAATTTTGTATTATAGCTGTATCAGAATAAAGAGAAAGCGAGTGTATGGGAGGCTAATTTTTGCTCTGCTTGATCTTTAATATAATCCATTCAGGGAAGGTGAGTGGGTTACTTGTGTTTTCTTTTTTGCTCAAGAGACTCTGAGACTTGTAATGTGCATTTTTCTACATTCGCCAGTGGCTGTCAGTGGAGAGACAGAGCTTTCCCTTATATTACCATTCAGTATGGAATGTGGCTGCAGCTGCTGTCTAACTTATAGGCTTAAAGCACATGCACTCTGTGTGTCTGTGTCTGTGTGTGTGTGTGTGCGCGTCTGTGTGTGATAGATCATTGCCATTTGTTGGGTTTCCCGCCGGGGGTCTGGTCCTAGCAGCTGGGTCTTGTTTTGAACCTTCACTACACTGAGTGGCTGATGACAGTCTTATGTTCCTCAACACACTTTAGCATCATTCATGCGTCATCAGATGCGCCACGAAGAAACCAGAACTTCTGGAAGCCTGAAACATTCAGGATTGTCAGAACAGTCAGAGGTTCTTAGCTATTTACGGGATGTCTGTCAAACTGGTGGAGTGGAGTAGTTAACACAGAGTAATAATAGGTGATAATGCTCATTTTGTTGTTGTCCTGCCAAATAAAATAGCCTTAAGCTTCAACTGAGACAAAGGTGTTGAAGGTTTCAGTGTCATCTCTTCTTCTTCTTCTTCTTTCGGCTTTTCCCTTCAGGGGTCGCCGCAGCGAATCATCACTCTCCACCTATCCCTATC
>CM074947.1:4962025-4974795 GCA_037577455.1 Pangasius macronema
TCCTGTCTCTTCCTCAGTGCCACTGTCTCTAAACCATACAGCATGGCCGCTCTCACCACTGTCTCCTACACCTTCCCTTTGATTCTCGCTGATATTTTTCCATCACACAGAACTCCAGACACCTTTCTCCACCCATTCCAACCTGACTGCACTCACTTCTTCACCTCTTTCCCACACTCACCATTACTCTGGACTGTTGACCCCAAGTACTTAAACTCCTGTTTCAGTGTCATCTCATGTGAGGAAAATGATGGAGACTCTGTTGTGCTGACTGTCATTATAACTTGATTATGAATCTCTTGTCATGATGCTGCTACCCAACACTGCACCCTGGACAACATCTTCAAAAAACGAAGGCTTTTATCCAAACCTACAGTGCTCTTTATAAATATATTTTTACCTACATCTCGAGTGTTGAAGTTCCTGTTAGTGCCCAGTCCTCTGTAAATAACTACTCACCATTTGGTGTAGAGGCTTGTGGTCTGTTTGGACATTGGTGCTGTGAAGAGGGATTTTCCAAACTGCCTTGTCACTGCCCACCCATCCCCACTCAAGTGGCCATACGTTTATAAATAATCACTGCAACTAATAATTACAGTTCAATAGTAATTCATAAATTACTATGCTGGGATAGCTGGAAAGATCTAGTTAATAAGTAAGTTAAATAATTATGTAAATATCTTAATAAATACATTAATATGTGAATAAATGTGTTAGTAACTAAGTAGTTATGTAAGTAAGGTCATGAAAAAGGAAGGCAGGAAATAAATCTATAAGGAAGTAAGTTCCTAAGTTTCTAAGTAAGAATGGAAAGGAAGTGAAAAGTGCGTAAGCAAGTACTAAGTTATTTGATAAATCAGCAGTGAATTAAACATAAAAAATAAGGAAGGACTGAAGGATATAACTAAGAAAATGAGTAAATAAGCAATTACATTTGTTAATTAAGCAAGGAAGGAAGGAAGAAAGTGAAGGAAGGAATGAAATAAAGAAAAGTGACAATTGGCAGGAAATAAAGAATGAAGGAAATAAAGAAAGAAGGGAGGGAATAAAGAAACAAGGAAGAAAATGTGTACTCATGTATGTAAGCCAGGAATTAAGTCAGTTTGTAAGGAGGAAAGGATAGAAGGAAGGAAATAAAGAGTGAATGAAATATACAATCAGGTAACACAACTGAAGCTCTGTCACAGACTTCATTTACACACACAAATTAGATAGATGGATGGATGGATAGAGAGCTAGTTAATAAGTTAAATAATAGTAAATGCATTAATAAATACATTGACAAGTTAATGCATAATTTAATTAGTAAATTAAATTTATAAGTAGTTAAGTAAGTTGATAAAAAAAGGAAGGAATGAAAGAATGAAAGAAATACACCATCAGGTGACACAACAGAAGCTCTGTCATAGACTTGATTCACACACACACACACACACAGAGAGAGAGAGAGAGAGAGAGAGACCAGTCTGGCTTTATGTCCTTGTTAGCCACTGAGCAAAACTAATTGCCAGTTCGTTATGAGCAAACTTTTGTGGCAGGCTGTGCTAATTGAGCTGTGTGCTCAGACAGTCAGAACAAACTGAGTGCACAGTGCTGAGTGTGTTGAGACTCTTGTCAATGCTGCATGGCTGCTTGGCTCATAAAAACATGACAGCACACTTCACACACATCTGTTCTACCAGATTGATGGAAGAAATACAAAACCCAGGAGGAAGTTTAAAATGCTTGGAAGAATTGAGAATTTGTATAGAAATGATGTTAATATACTGTACATCAAACAAGACCTAAACAAGGCTATGATAGATAGATAGATAGATAGATAGATCGATAGATCACTTTTCATCCCAGAGGAAAATTCACCTATTACAGCAGCACAGAGTAAGAAGTATACTAAAAGTGATTTATTATAAATGAAACAAATAAGAATAAACATACATGTATAATGTATATATGTGTGCGTGTATATACACACACACACACACACACACACACACACAGTTAGTTCCGGAAGTATTTGGACAGTGACAGAGTGATTTTTGTGATTTTGCCTTTATACATGACCACTGTGTGTGTGTGTGTGTGTGTGTATAAACACACACACACACACACACACACACAAAAGAAAAAGAATATAATGTCAGAGTGTGATGTGGTAGTGCGGTCGGGGGTCAACATTGTGGATACAGCATCAGAGTTGATATGATTTACATATATGCACCATATATTCTTCCAGTTTAACCAGTTCCCACCCATCATCTAGTTCTCTAAGACACATGAAACCACCCATGGACAGAATGGAAGGCAGCAACGCATTACCACCGAGCTCACAGACACCCACGGCCGGGTAGAGAGTAAAGCCATCTTTCTCATGCAGAGAGCACGGCCAGTTATGTGACTTGGACTGCAGTGATATTCACGAATGCCTTTAGCATCATTCATTTAAAACATTAAACTTTAAACATTATTCTACTCTGGAGCCTTGGACTCGCTTTTAGTGGATATCTGTCTCTAGTTTTCACAGTTTCACTTGTCCACTCTGCAAATTGCATTTGAAAGGGGAATACTTGGCAATCCTTGCCCAGAAGATTAAAGGACATAGGCAGTGGACCTGTCCTGAACAAATCCCACACATTCGTTCCAATGTTGCGGTGCCACTGAAATAGCAAGCAATTCCTCTTATACGCGCCTTCTTAAAGAATCTTAGTTCTTTTCTGTGTACTCGTACTGGTCGTGTTGTGTAGCAGAAATGAAAGACTGGCTCTCTGTGTAAGCACAGACTCCGACACACTTAATCAGCCAATCAGTGTGACACACAGAGGTTACATACAGGAGCATATACGGATTTCATATTTGTGTCAGTCAGAAGATTCTAGCAGTGATGATGGACAGAGTAATGGATAGAAATGAAGGTGTACGCTTGACACACTCCTGGATTCTGAGACGCGAGAACAGAGAGCATTTACAACCTTCACCTTCTTCTCAGAAGGTGGATAATAGGCCAGATTTTTTTTTTTGTTTTACAATCAAATTTACAGACCCATTAAAGTTAAAACTATAAACACCAGTTTAACAAGCTGACATAAAAAGTGGTAGCTTAAAGGATATTACTTTTGTCTTCAGGCCGTTTCTTCACAAGGGGAAATAGTAATAGAAAACTCATACACTGAATTACCAGTTTATTAGGCACACCAATCTAGTACCTAATAAACTGGCAGATGAGTTATACAGCTTTTTCCCCTTCATATGCACAGAGTTTAAAGGTAGGAACTACTAGATAGACGTTCTTAACGGTTCTTTGGTTGTCCCTTTTAAAGTTCTTGTAAAAACCCAAGCAGAAGCCTTGTTGGAAAACCAATAACTATCCAATGAATTCTTAAAGGACTGTTGATGACTTTTTCCCCGTAAGATTATGCATAATTAAGTTACACGTTTGTACAAAAGTTAGCATGTAAAATGACTTGCCATCATTTTATTGGACTCAATACCAAAATCACTGACTGACATTTGCCATGTGTTATTTCTGCAGCATCTGTTTTTATCAAATTCTCAAACTTTTTTTTTTTTTTGTATCCAAGGACCCTTTAGAGTGTAAAAAAATGGTTTCACAGACCCCAGAATATTAGGTGCGGTTTTATTCCTGAACCTTTCATTTCACTGACAGTTCAAAACAATTTCATTGTGTTTGAATGATTAGAAATGTTGTGCCCAAGTGGCACAACAGAAAGCGTAAATGCGATAGTAACTTTGTAGTGTTCGAGTTTAGGACTGTGAACGTTGTCGGCAGACACCGGTCCTCGGTTCCAAGCAAAACTGGCTGTGATTTCTGGAAGGGAGGGACATACTCTCTCTCTCTCTCTCTCTCTCTTTTTCTCTCTCTCTCTCTCTCTCTCTCTCTCGCCATCAATCACAGTAATACCAGCCAATTCTGGGTGTCTGTGAGCTCATGTATGCTATATGACCAAAATATGTGGACACCGGACCTTCACACCTGTAGGTGGGCTGTTGCCACAAAGTTGGACACACAGTTGTATAGAATGTCTTTGTAGATTGTAGCACATATATATATTATAATTTCCCTTTACTGGAACGAAGATGCCCAAGCCTGTTCCGGCACGACAATGCCCCTGTGCACAAAGCAAGCTCCATTATAACATGGTTTTCCCACCTCACTGGACACCTTTGGGATGAACTGCACTCCAGGCTTCCTCGCCTGACATCGGTGCCTGACCTCACTAATGCTCTTGTAGCTGAATGATCACAATAGGGTTGTCGGTGCGAGGTTGTAGATCACCTTTTGGAAGCGTCTTCTCACCTCCAATAATATTATCGTTTTCCTCCTCTAAATCTGGAATGGGATGTTATAAGAATGACATATGGGTGTCGTTGGTCAGGTGTCCACAAATTTTTGGCCATGCATTGTATGTGGAAGAGGATAGATAGCATCTTTCTCTGGCTGTTACATTGCCCTGTGATGCAGCAAGAGCAGCAGTTTAAAAAGATACGTTCAAGCTGTCATTGTTTATACTCGTTTAACATTTTTTGAGCTTTAAATGATATCTATAACTAGATCTATAACCACGATAGCTAAATGATGATGATAACAGCTGATAACAACTATAACAACTTTGTCTGTAGTTGATAGTGACCTCCACCACAGTAACATCTTTAGTCCAAACAAACAAATAAATAAATAAATTGCTAAATTGACAGACTCTTGCTATAGGTCACGGATCCATGATGGTCTGCTGTGTAAACTTCGTGAACCGTGACTCAAATGAGTGAGTGAATGAATTCCCTGGCTCTGTCCTAGTTCAAACCTCATTAGTGTTCTGTCTGTCTTTCTCGGTTTCTTTTCTTTTTTTTTTTTTTCTGCTGAACCTTCAGTGCCGTTTTCAGAGTATTCACCGCCGGTGTTTAAAGCAAGGCACGTCAGCGAAAATGGGCAAGCCATAAAACCTGTAAAAGGAATTAAACAAATGAATGAAAATTCAGCCTCAGCCAATCTGGAAGGACAAGAGGACATGGATGGATTTCAGAATATGAATATGAATAGGTGTGCGGTAATAAATTAGTGAAGTCAAAGACAAGAAGGAGGCTGAGAGAGAGAGAGAGAGAGAGAGCGAGAGAGAGAGAGAGAGAGAATGGGGGAGCCAAGCAGTGAGTCAAAAAGCTAATATTTGTCTTGCCTCTAAAGAAATGTGTAAGCATTGTGGTGTGCTGGTGGTGACTGGAGATTAAAATGATGTTCTTTGTGGAGACTGAGTTGAAAGAGTGTGTGTGTGTGTGTGTGTGTGTGTGTGTGTGTGTGCGTAGTCATCTTTGGCGTCAAGTAAAATAGGATGATTTGTAGAGCTTTTAAAATCAGTCAGAGAAGATTCATTTAAAGTGCATTTTGCAGTTATGTTAGAAACTGAATGCAGGTGTCTGTGCGTGTGTGTGTGTGTGTGTGTGTGTGTGTGTTTGTTTGTGTGTGCGTGCGCGCGCGCGTGCGTGCGTGCAGACATTTACACAGCAGAGCAATTATGCATACCAAGGAGCCTTGTTAAAATGGAAAAACTCGCACAGTAAGTACAGTATGGCGATGGCATTTTACAGAAGTCGTGTTTATGGACGTTTATGGGAATCAGTGTGGAGCGTGTGTGTGTGTGTGTGTGTGTTTATAGAGAGAGAAGTATTTAGCTCTCTTAATCTGCTGGACTTTGGGGAAAATCCCGTTCTAAAAATGTCTCGATGTCTCTCAGAGGAGACGAGCCATGGGATTTGACGTCAAACCCTCACCACTTTGCAAAAAAAAAAAAAAAAGAGCTTAGTGTGTGTGCATGTATGTGTGTATGTTTCCTGTCTATGGTTTGTGTGTTTAGAGTTTAAGGATATGTACAAATGAGTATATGTGCATGTGTGTATTTATGTATTTAGAACAAGTTGGATGCTTTGGGACATCTCTGAGTTGTTTCTCCACCCCTGTGCTTTCCTACCAACAACACACACACACACACACACACACACACACACACACACACACACGCACACACACAGAAACTCAGCTCAGCACTTTTTTTTTTTATTTTTTATGTACTCCAGCCATTAGTGGTGAGGAGGGTCCATTAAGCAGACTACAGAGCTGTAGAGCAGATTCCCTGCTGCACAGTAAACAGCAGCACAGCAGAAACGAAGGCAGCTTCACCGCTCACTTTGATTTTGGACGTTTTAACTGGACTGTCCTCACATCCATCATCTGGCTGAGGCGCACCGTGTCCGCTCTCTGTCTGCTGCAGGCATGCTGGTGAGTGCGGCGTGACATTAGCATTGGCATCGCTTTGTGGCCGGGGATGCCACGGCACCACAGGCACTCACAAAGCTTCGATAGGCTGTTTAGTGAAAGAGTAAAGAGCTTTAGCCCATTTCCCAAGATCTGTGCGCGAGAGAAAATCGAAAAACATGAGGAAAAAGTGTCTTCGGTATGTTTACACACCAAATGGTAGCCTTTTTTCTTTTGGATTTGCTGGAGATTTATCCTTATCATCTGGCAGCCTTTGATGAAAAAGTTTGTCAGAGCTGCGGGATGGATGCTGTATAGCCATTTTTCTTATTTGGAGTGTCTTATAGATCTGTTTTATGTTTTATATGGGTGTATATATTAGACTTTTTAGAATGTCTAGCTCTTCAAAAGCAAAAATCAAATCCACAACCACATTTAAACATTTAAAATACTATTTTAAGTTTCATAAAAATGTTTATTCAAACACAATTCACAAGTAAATCACGTAATTTTTATTTGGGATATACTCTATGATCTATAAAGCTAATATTTTACACCGTATGTGGTGAGCGCATATAGTGAATGTGAAGTCATTGGGGGTTGGGCCTGTGTTTGATCAGTGTTGGTGGGAGCATTTAAAAAAAAAAAAAAAAGATTGCAATGTAAAGACGAGATGAAGTGAAGATGGTGGGATTTTAACTGTAACCTCTTTAAACAGTAAAGAAATGTAGCTAGATATCATCATCAAGAAAGTATTACTCTGAAGAAATGAATTCAAATTGAGTTTGATAAAATCGATATTGCTTCCTTTTTCATCCTTCCTGCTGCTGCCTTTAGTCTGTCAATTTCTTCCACAATCTCCAAAATGCTGAAAGGTCTAAAGGTGATACTCTGCAATGAAAAAAATGTCTGCAACATCAATAAACAGATAGCTAAACAGATAGACTGTGCAGTTATTGATCCTGGCTTGACTAATTGCAGATCTGCTTTTGTCCATGGACAGAATTTCAAAGCGTTATCACACCCAAGCTGGGACGTTTTTCATGTAAATGGCTTGGATTTTTAGATCTTTGTGTGTCGGTGGGTTGAGTTTGTGTGTGTTTGCTGCTCATTATCCCCCTTCGCTCAATCTCTCAAGGATCTTGTGTTCCTGACACACCCCATGGCCTGAGGAAGTGCCAGAATAAATGCTTGATTCCCCAGAGAACAGGTCCCAGATTGGTCCGAATGCAGCATGTATGCCCACATCAGAGGAGCATGGCATTCTGGGAAACTGATCTGAGCCCAGCTCTCAGAGGGAGTGAGGTCTTAGAGCATAAACAGATGCTGTTTGAGCTGGAGTGGATTTGGTTTTATCACAGTGGGGTGCCTGTGTCTCTCCGCTGGAGTCTCTTCATTTTTTATTTTCTTCACCCCGAGTCCTTGTCTAGATAAACGCTCAGTGAAAAGAATTCTCATGTAGCTACTCGTGCTTGTCCATCTCCACTACACCAGAGTCAGATTGTAGCCACGTTTTCTTTCCCAACTCCCCAGTCCATCCTGCAAATGAACCCTCTTCTTCTACTCTCAGACTGAGTAGGGATCGACCCCCCTGTATGTGTAGCGAACTGTGCACAGCTGTTAGCTCACTCAGCAGCCCATAAGTTTCCAAGACCCTTTCTCACAAACTCCATGTTGTCTTTTCTCTCCTGGCAGGGAACAAGAGATCCTCTGTTCCTGACTGGTGTGAGTTTGTCGCCTGATTGGCCCATCTACGAGGACAGCCTCATCAAGCTCAGCGTCTACGATGTGAAGGACAAGCATCACCAGATGGTGAGTAGCACCAGATCAGATTTTTGTGCTCATGCTGAGCCGGATCCCCTTCAGTGAATCCTCGCCGAGGAAATGAAAAGAGTAATTCAGTTGCGTTAATGTACTTCTCTTTCGTTTCTAATGCGACAAGTATGTTCCAGTCAATAAATAGCCTTTATGAGAGATTTAAGTGAATGTGTTTTATGACTCCTGACTGAAAAAAAAGAGCCTTGAATAGTTTCAGTCAAAATGATTGAAAAAGGAACATGCATATGTTCATGATCCAGTTCTGAATCTGGGCTTTTTCAGCTGTTAGTGCCTAAGAGTGAAAAACCTTCTGTCTTTCACAAGTAACCCATAAGAAGAAGCAGACAGCATGACCACTTGCTTGTGAGTTGATAAATGAAACTTTGATGAATGATCCAGAGGCTTTTTTTCCTTCCCTTCCTTCACTGCCAATTAAAATGTTAAGTTTTACTAGTGTAGTGGTATTGGTGTACCACACCCCAACCTGGGCTGTTTACATAGAAACAGTCCAGACAACCTGAAATCAAGTTTAGTATTTCATATATTACATGATTCATCAAAATCAGTCACTATTTTTGGGGGGGTAATGTGCCATGAAATCCAATTTCACCACTCACATCCTTTCTTTTTTTAATATTTAATATATATTTCCACTTCCAAAAAGAAATGACTTTTCCAAATCCAATTCCAATCTTCGCCATTTTTAACAAGATCCAATATCCGAGAGGTTTCTCTCTAGTATGAGCGTATGAAGGAATGAATGAATCCTGAGATGTTCAGGGACAGTCTTTATGATTGCAGCAACAAAATATATCCACTAGTGTATACGAGGGATAAAAGATGCTCTTTTAAATCCAATACGTTCTAAGTGGATCAGGACTGTCATGGTAAACAAGCATGCTCTCGATGGAATGGTTTTACATGCTTGTTNTGCTTGTTCATTTTAATTAACCTTGGGAACAGTCGGAATGAATTTGCATTAAGCAGCGGGTCCATGTCCGATGTACCAACATTCTAATTAAATAGCTGCTCTTAAGGTCATCATTCTGAACAAATATATTGCTGTCTTCACCTCAGTGATGCCACACATAAGGTTAATTTGATTTTATTTATGGCTTAAGATGGCTATCTTGAGGAAGGCCTCTGTTGCTACACTATCACAGACTATCTGCTTTTTTCCTAATTGGATCTTTAATTACAGCTACACCTATTACTACCAGCCGATGTGCTACACGTGGGGTTTTAAATGGCTTTATGGCCATTAAGTTCAGCACAGGAGATGTCAGAGATGCGAGCCTAAATTAGATGGACGGTGTTAATAGATGGTGTTCTGCTCCATTCAGGCCCAATGGTCCAGTGTGCACAAACACCCAGCTCAGTGTGCATCCAGTTTCCTCTAATCTAACAGTGCTGCTGGAACACTCCCTCCCACTCTCTGGAAAGCGTAACCTTTTTTGGCCTCTGCGGTGCATGTCTAATGAACATGAGTTTGTTATTAATGTCTCATTTCAGAGACTGACAGTGCAGACAGGCTTTGCGACTTGTACACGCTGCTACCAACAGCACCGGTGTGTACGACTAATTCATAATTTGACTAATTTATTAACACTTTATTATGATACTGTCGCCTCTTGCAGGGTCTCAGATTTCATTAACTAGATTCTGTGTAAGTCTATGTATAATATACATACATAATATACAGGTAAAACAATGCAAATGTTCGTTCATAGGCGCAACAGTGGGTTTTAAGGTCCAGTTGTACTTTAATTATGTTTCCCTACACATATGCTTGTCTGTCTAAAGACATACACTTGAGGGTGGGACCCCAGTGGCAAGTGTTTGCCCCTTTTTTTCCCCCTAGAGTGTGAGCACCAGTCAGGCTATTATATTTGTCGCAGCGTAATAATCAGACTGTCTGGCTTCAGTTTCTGCTCGTTTTCCACAGTTCATTCGCAGTCATTGTTGTGAATTTTACCCAGTTGTGGCCAGACATTGGGAAAACATACAAAGGATCCCACAGGAAAGCTGGAGCAGGTGTCACCGATTTCTCTACGCTTTCATTGTTGCCAATTTGCTTGCCAACTTTTAGAAAGGTATAGTGCACAGTTAACAGTTCTAGGTAAAGGACGTCTTGTTTCTCCTATTGAATGACAGCTAATGATCTGAGAGAGTCCAAAAAAGGCTTCTCGAGACAAGGCTGGCTTGGCATCAGGTCAAATCACACTGTTTAGTGTGCTGCATTTCTTGCCATCAAACCTTCTAAC
The DNA here is from genome assembly GCA_037577455.1 of Pangasius macronema. Classification (NCBI taxonomy): domain Eukaryota; kingdom Metazoa; phylum Chordata; class Actinopteri; order Siluriformes; family Pangasiidae; genus Pangasius; species Pangasius macronema. The sequence continues at coordinate 4,972,367 of CM074947.1, forward strand.
TGAAGGCAGGTTGTAGGAAGAGAGAACCTAGGCTCATCATCTTTCTTTGTTTAAAAACGCATTCGTTTGTTGGTTTTGTAAGTGCCATGTATTGTATGTTCCGAGCCCGGACTTGGCCTTTATTATATTTCAAACATAATCTGGCTCAACTGGCGAGTCTAAATTGCCTCTAAGTAAATGATTATGTAAATGTGTGTGCATGATGCTCTGGGATGGACTGGCCTCCCATCCAGGGTGTGTTCCCACTAACCACCCAGTGTTCCCAGGATAGGCTCCAGATCCACCGCAACCCTGCCCAGAATCAAGCGGTTACTGGAGATGAATAAATGAATGAAAACATAACTTGCAGTGAAATCTCTATGCTCATACCTAGCTAGTTTGCTCACTTTCATCTGCCCTGGACTATTCATCATTACTATAACAGCCAGTGTGTGTGGGGAAAAAATGGATTTGGTCATTTGTAATATGCAGTGTGGACACTTAGCCTAAATTGGATCTAAGAAATAAACCAATTTTCTTTCTTTTCTTTTTTTTTTATTATTTTTTTTGTTTGCTGTGTGCTGAAAGTCTTAGCACGTTGCATCTCTTGATCCCTGCACGCAAGGCATTAGATAGAGATCCATATGGGGCCTGGTATTGTTTTTAACTGCTTCATTCCCAGTGGTTGAATTAGCATTAGCGTTCCTTCTTCGCGTGCTCCAGCGGACATGATGAGTTTCAGCTGGGATGTGTTTGCTTGATCCCCCCCTTTCTGGATCAGAAGGCTATTTAAGCAAAACAGTGTGTGTTGTGAAAGCGTATCATTTTTTGCAACTGTTTTCTCCAAGCTGAACACCTACAGGTTTCACTTGGCTTTTTAAGACAATGACTATATTACTAGCACAGCGAGTGACCTGAAAACAGAATCATCGTGACAAAAGACAGAGGGAGTTTTTTTTTTTTTTTATAACTTTTGCCATCCAGTGTTTCGACATCCAAAACAGAGCCTTTGCGCTTCATGTTTCATCTGAGCACCATTTCCTTCTCGCCTGCAGCTCTGGCGCTAAGCATAGCAAGCTCGCATGAATAAGTGAGCCTGCTGAGTCCGCATGAATAAGTGAGCAGGAAGAACAAGAGGCAGAGAGAGAATAAGAAAGAGGGCCAAAGGCACCGTTCGAGAAGAGGGTGACAGGGGTCTGATTGTACAGAGAGGGTTTCTTGATGCCGTGGGATGTGCTGGGGGAAGGTTCGACAGTTCCGGTCAGCAGTTCTCCAGGGTAGAGAAATGGTGCATGATGGGAAATGATCTCGCACACTTCCTGTGCTTACCTTTCCAAGTATTCTCAAGGGATTTTCACCTTATCTCCGTGGTCTTATCTGGGGATCAACAGATTTTGGCGAGACACTATAAAAATCTATACAGGTGTGTATGTGTGTAGCGTGTAGTCCCGGTATTAAAGACCCTTTGTTTTGTTTTCTTCCAGGTTCATTTAGCAAATTACCTCCTGGCCCAAGCACAAGCACATAAAACACTTAACAGGGCTATATATTACTTGCAATTAGATTGAAGAATGCAAAAGAGACGAGGTAAGGAAGAAAAAAGAGAGAATCAAACGAGAAAAAGAAAGGCATGTGGTGAATGCGATAAGATTTCTCATCCTTTTAGTGCTCATTTACCTCCCATAGGGAGCCGTTAAAACGTCAAGACTATTATCGGCCATGCAACTTGTTGTCAGTAGAAAGCAATTATCCACTGTCCGCTGCTTTAATGAATGTGTCACGGCTGCCCGTGGAACGGTATCATGGGTAATCATACAGTAATTTCTCTTGTCTTAGAGTGTGACTGAGCTGTTTTAGAACTGCGCGCTCCTGGCCTCACACTGTGCTTATTTCTGATGCGCCGACAGTGCGCCGCTCACATGAGCCAGAACAGAAGCCAACACACATTTGGCCACTGTCTATTGCGGTAGAAGAAGACAAATGTGTTCAGACACACTCTCAAGAGCACCAAGAGTGCTTTTTAACTGCCTTCAATCAAAGTCAACACGAATTCACGCTTGCAAAGTTGTCATTTGCATGACTCCTTTCAAATGAGAGGCTATATTCAAGGTTATGGTTCTAGGTGGGGTTAGAGGTCATACCATTTCTTTTTTTTTTTACTTCATTCATCTAAAATCCATCTGCATTGCCCTTGTTCGTTTAAAATCCATAGATTTGTCATAGGATCATGCATTACACGCCAACTGATGCTGCCTTTACATGTTCCTCAGATAGTTTAAGTTACTTTTTACAGTTATTTACAGTTATGGGGGCAGTCGTGGCCTAATGGTCTGAGAGTCGGACTTGTAACCTGAAGGTGAACCTGAAGGTCATGGGGTTCGAGTCTCGGGTCCGGCAGGGATTGTAGGTGGGGGAGTGAATGACCAGCGCTCTCTGCCACCCTCAATACC
>CM074947.1:4992246-5002246 GCA_037577455.1 Pangasius macronema
TAAGGACACACTACGAAATGACGCAAAGCCTGAAAATCTCACTTGCCTATCAGTGTCAGAGAAACATCTTTTTCCATGTAGATCAAAGAAAAGTGCTATTTGGATGGAAATATGTCTGAACATACTGTACAGCTTTCAGAGCATAAGTAAGACATGCTGATGGAGGACAACTGGAGTGATTATGATGGATTTGCATGCGATCTCTGCATAAACATTCGATCTGTACTACGTCAACCTCACTCGATTCCAAACCGACGGTTTTCACCTTCAGTACTTGTTGTGGAGCTCGTGACCACACAAGTCGTGCTTGATTGATTGTTAGGTCACATGACCATAACATATGTAGTCTTATAAACCTGTGCTATGAACTCAATACCTTACCCTTAACCCTTTACTGCACATTGTTGCCATATGGCAACAATTTACAAACTACCCCCCTAATTTTTATTTCTTGAACTAATTCAAGTAAAATCCATAAAAAATAAATAACTAATTCATGCAGTAGAGGGTTAAATCTCTGGAAGTGTTGCATCTTTGACTTTTAAAATTATATCGATTGTTTTCTATCGTTTATCGTTCCGTGTTTTAAATTCAGCCACTAACATGGTTTCAATTTTGGTTTTCAATTTCGTTTTCAAGATGGTCGCTAAAGTCATAACGAAACATTTTTCCCCACAGGATATAATGATATAATAATCTTTACCAGTTCAGATGGGATATACAGTATATTACCTGGGATTATTTTTGCTGGTCATTGTATAGGTCAAATGCAGCATACTGTAATCTTCCCAGTCGTAGGTATTACTGATACGACTGATCTGGCTGCGATTGAAATCCCAGAGGTTTATGAAAGGGTTAAGAAAGCAAGTGCACCAAAACAATTTGCAGGCGATTGCTGTACACAACCCACAGACAATAAAGTTAAACTGGAAAGTCACACATGCATACAGTACGAGACACTGTGGGTTTAGGTGTTCCACGTTAGTCGTTACTTCTCTGGCTTATCGTCTAACACCTCCCTTGCAGTGCAGAGCCACGATGAATCCGACATCACCTGCTGTTTGTTGTTTTAATGCACATGCCATATTTGCATCTGGGACATCCTGTGCCTTCTGAGAAAGTGATCTGTGGTGGATATGCACTCGGTCAGTGTGGCTGCAGGGTATTTATGTTGCAAACCAAGAAGAAATTACACTTCAGTGATTTAAACAAGTGGAACTGGCAGTGCTTCTGTTCAGAATAAAAACCGCCACTGATACCTTCCTTACTCTAATGCATGGTATTGGATTTCTGGGTGTTTAAGGGCATCGAGGGCCTCCTTTCTGGCTGCACCTGGGAGAACGAAATGTCCAACCGGTTTTACATTTTAACACCCTTTACCTGTTCTCTGTGATCATTCCTCTAGTGTCTCAGGCTGAGTTTCTCTCTCTCTCTCTCTCTCTTTCACTTCTTTATCCAATGGGGAATTATATTACCTATAATTACCACTCTTATTCTGTTTGAAATATGTTGGGGTTTTTTTTTCTTCTCTTCCTTTATTTCTTCCTTTACCTCATTGCTTTAGCCTCTCTTTCATGATCTATTGTTTTCTGTACCAAACACTCATTTGACCTTTTCTATTAGAGATTCAGAGTTTCAGACATCAGCGTCTCGACTCCCAAATGACCTGACACATTTCTCAGTGGTACACAGACATATTATAAATCTTCATATGAGGCGAGTGAAATGAAACGCAGCCCTGAAACCACAAGCTCTTACTTTCCTCAAAATGAAGTATTCACAGCAATATGTCCGACATTTTTATCATATAGCTTTATACAATAAACTGTGTTGTTTCTGTGTGTAATAGATGTAGATGTAGATTATAGATGTAGAGGGAAAAAAACTAATACAATTCAGGCTACACTAATTAACCATTTCATCACATGGAAACGTGATCTCTGTCTTTTCGCCATTTGCACTAGACTAATTATGAAAGTAAAGAAACTCATCAGAGGTGCCAACATCTATGGTTCAGGCATAGCATTTATGATTTTTGGGAGTTATTTGAAAACAGTTATTTTGTCTGCTGCTTCAATCAAATAAATCAGCATTCAAACGCAAATAATTCCCAAGTCCAAACACATTTAGAAGACAACGAGTGTCGGTACTCAAAAGTGCTGTACATCGTCCCGGCTAAATCTGAGCAATGAAATAAAACGCAAATAAAAATCGAGAAAAAATTAATAAAATGAATAAAACTAAAAGCAGTAAATCAAAGGAGAATTAAAAAGATTAAAAGAAAAAAAAACACAGATAAAAGACAGGATGAAAAGTGAAGAAACACTGATACTGTAGATCTTCCAGACCTTCAGATGCCTGGGATAATAAATATGAATAAATAAATATAAAAAATGTCTATGTTGAGGGATGCCTTTATGAAAAATGGTAAGCTGTTCCACAATCTCGAGCTGCAACAGAAACGGGCTGATCAAACTTCTTTCGAACTTCTTCCAAGTCTGAGGAACCGTTGAAAGTAAGTGATACTGGCCCATTAGAAAAGCCAAATCACTGAAAGGGAAAGGACACAGGTGATTCTGGCAGCGGCATCTACATGTACTCTGACCTCTGAATTCACAAACCTCGCTTTTGGCTGGAGTTTTGCTTCACTGTTTTCTTACTTTGCTTGGTGCACATCTGGAAAACATCGTCATCTTGGACACTGATATACACTGAGTTTTTTGGGGTACAATTCTGCTTTTTTGTTGTTTATTATTGTTTTTTCTTTAGAGCAATATCGGCACCTCTGCAAATCATTCCGTACATCCCGATGCCATTCTCGCGTTGATGTATACGACAATTTAGCACACACACTGTGACAGTCAGTAGCCAGAAAGACAGCATATTGTAGAAATTTCTATGATAAGATTGCGATATCATTTTGAGGAGTGTGTTTATAGCTTTGGGACCAGTGTCTCATTTTGCCAGCTATGTTTATAATGTGTAATGTGTATAGTTGTGAGAAATGTCTCAAGGCATCACTGTTGATGTGCTTGGGCATGAGGCTTGTACTCAGCACGCTTCCCTTCCTCCAATCTAATCCATCATACAGCTGTGTAAAAGGTTATTAATTGTGAGCAGTGTGTGTCAGTGAGTAATAACTGTGTAAGCAGTGGTGAAAAACTGCAGAACATTCGAGGCTGTCGTTCCTTGGCACGTTGCATGTTAACACGTGATTAAAGTGCGAGTTGAAAGTGTTCTCAATTATTTTTGCGCTTGCACGCTGAGAACTGTGTGTAAACTTCAACTGCAAAGTCAAGCCGGGGTAAAGAGTGTGTTAATTGGAGTTTTGTACAGCGAGCGGATTCCTGTGTGTAAATTTGAGCACATTGTATAATAATAATAATAAAAAATAAATAAATAAAAATAAGTACAAATTTAAAAAGGTAGCTAGCTAGCAGGTAGAGCTGAGGAATGGCAGGCCACGCCTCTTTCACTGAGAATGACACCATAGAGGACACGCCCCATTTGCTGGCACTTTGTCCTGTCCATTGTGTTTGTGTTTGTAATGTGTGTGTGTGATTCTAAACTACTTTTGTAGGGTAATAAGGGTAGTGTTCAGGCTAGCTCAGAGCTGTGTGTGTGTGTGTGTGTGTGTGTGTGTGTGTGTTGGGGGGGTGGGGTAATATTTTTATATACCCACAAGGATAAGAATATCGAACAGATAGATTTGAGGTTAAGGTTAGATTTAGAGTAATTAAATGCATTAACAATGGGAGGTCTTCACAAGGGTAGTAAAAAAATGTGCGCGTGTGTGTGTGTGTTTGTGTGTGTGTGCGTGTGTGTTTGTATGGATAGAGCTGTAATTAAGGCTGCATAATTCTGGCACTAGACCATCTACTGACAAGACCATGACTGATGTGCTGCGTGTGTGTGTGTGTGTGTGTGTGTGTGTGTGTGTGTGTGTGTGTGTGTGTGGCTGTTTGTTAATGTGTTGAATGTGCACCAGGACTTTTTATACTCGCCTGGTGAAACTACACAGGCAGAAAGCTGAAATCCTCTTACTGCAGAGAGACACAACGAATACTCAGTGTTTAAAACACTGTTCTCGTATACCGCATGCCGCATACGCCAGGCTGCATGCTGCTCCTCATAATAGTATACAGTGTGTGAAAATGGTTTGGTGGACTATACTATACACCACACAGTCATGTGACTAGTTCTCTGTCGATTCACTTGCAGACACAGGTACCACACAGCTCTGATCAGCTTCTGATCACTTCATTTCAGTGTGTTTCACAGCAACTGAGAAAACTTTACAGTAGTCAGAACCTGCCACCATAAACAGTCCAATTTCATATAAAACCATGGCTAGTTAGGAATTAATTAAAGAATAAATGTAGGACATGATCACAGGAAGAAAATATTGCGCCTCAGGTTTGACACACAAACACAAAAGTCAGACATGTCTTGTGTCGTGCTGCTGTTTATCTCCTTCTCACGGTTCCTGTTGAGCTTTAAAATAGCGGCATGCAATGCAAACAAAGCCAAGGGTGCCAATACTTTGATACTGGTGACAATCGAGCATCTGTGGTATAATGTCAGTGAGTTCAGGGTAGAAAATATAGACGTTGCGGTATAATGTTGTAATAAAAATTCGACATTGTGCTCATTGTTCTGTGTTTTACCCTACGTAGTGCACATATCTAGTGAACAGGAAGTTAGTTGGCATTCAGCCTGACGTGGATTTTACATGGAAATAGAAAACTGAGATAAATATCAGCAACAGAAAAGCGTTCTCATGGACACACTGACAAATAACTAATAAATAATGAAAAACATTATCCATATATGTATAATGAAATATAATAAGTCTAGTATATTAATAAATATAATATATAAATTAATACATCTAATGAAATTGTGATTTTTTTTTTTCCTTTAAATCTGGAAAATGGGACTCACTACATTCATATATATATAATTCTTAAAAAGATTATAGTGTCTGTTTTAGCCAGATAGAGTTTTGGTTTGTTTGTTTGTTTGTTGGTTTGTTTGTTTGTTTGTTTGTTTGGAAAATGTTTGTCTGCATTTTGTAATAACTTGTGATGTTTCGGACCAGTCAGTGGTCTAGGTGAGCCAAATTCAGCACAGGTCATCCCACTATACAGTGGAAAAGCTGTAACACACACACACACACACACACACACACACACACACACACACACACACACACACACACACAATCTTTCTCTCTCTCTCTCTCTCTCTCTCTCTTTCTTGTGTTTTAACTCTTTCTTTTCCTTTTCTATCCATCTCTCTCTCACTGTAATTTCTTGCCCCCTCCTTCTCTCTCTCTCTCTCTCTCTCTCTCTCTCTCTCTCTCTCTCTCTCTGGTCTCTCTCGGGTCTGCAGTGGTTCCCTCAGTGTCAGTGCAGTCAGCGTGAGTGTGTGCATATGTGTCTGCGCTCTGCGTGAGTGTGTGATCTCTGGTGTGCTGTCATGCAGGCAGTAACATGTGTACTGTAGCTGAGTGTGTGTGTGTGTGTGTGTGTGTGTGTGTGGAGAGGATGGAGAGATCTAACGGCATGACTCTCTGATTCTCCGCTTCTTCACCTAGACACCAGCCGATTGTGACCTGTGACGACGTCTGGACATTCACACGAAAAGGAAGAAACACAAACCCACACACACACACACACAGAGAGAGAGAGAGCGAGCGAGAGAGAGAGCGAGTGTTTCTATCTGTGTGTTTCCTGTGTTTATGTTTGCAAGCAGCACTTGCCCTTATGCTCTTACTTTCATATTTTTCAGATGTGTATATATTTGTGCGCCTGCTTTCATGGCAGTGTGTGCGTGAGTGCGTGTCTTAAGTGGACCGTATTTCAACAGTTTATATGTCTGTGTGTGTGTGTGGTTGATGCAGAAGTTGAGTATACACGTGTCCCCTGGGGAGTTCGTGTGTGAGCACTAACACTTCATCAGTACCAACACTTTAGTAGTTCTGTTGGTGTCATTTCTGAAAATGTGCTGATATTTAGGTCAATAAACAGAAACTGAGGTGAACTGCACTGACTCACTATAGTACCTTCAACACACTGTGTTTTTATTACTTCATCTTTAAATTAGTGCCACATTCAGAGTAATATGTGCACAGTGAGGATTTAATAACAGTCTTGTATTCAGACCTCAGATGGAACTATAGACCTAACATCTATTTAGGTTCTCATGGATAAAGTACCGTGAAATACTATAAAGCTATCAGATGAGTATTAGGTCAGCTTATCCTTCACACCATGGGCACGGTTTTATTGTTGTTGAGCGCATGAAATTAGCCAAAACATTGGCACTAACTTACGAATTTGAGACATAAAAACAGCAAATTAAAAGTGTGATCAAACGGATTATATCCCACACACACATTAGGATTTCATGACCTTTTATTTAGTATTTTCCGGCTTCATTAAGTGATGCACACAATTAACTATCAACACATAACATTCATTAAATGCTAAATAATAGTATGTGCTGGATCAAGTGCTATTTTATGTGTTAGCTGCTGAATCATGAGGGTGGGGCATATTTTCAGTAATTAATGTGATAGATACAACTGGGACTATTCATGGAGCGATTCATTGGTTATATACTAGAGTTTATGAAAAGAAAAAAAAAAAGAATGTGATCTGGATCTTCAGTTTGCATTTTTTATGACCCCTGATTTTTTTTCAGGCTTAAAGTCAAGTGCTTGCGTTTAAAGCTATACATTGTTTAAAAAAAAAGTCTCAGATGCTTGCTCTAAAGTAATATCTGGCAACCTCAGAGGGGTGAAATTCATGCAGGTCATTTCTATAATGGTGCTTAAGCCATTGCTGAATACGCATAACTTTCTCAACTGTTTCTGTGTTCTGTTGAGCAGATAGTGCACTACATATATATTACAAAACACTGCTACTTTATACCCTATGTAGTGCACATATATAGTGAATAGGAAGTCAATTGGAATTCAGCGTAGTACTGATTTTGCTTCTGAGTGTGTGTGTGTACGTGTGCGTGTGTGTATGAGAGAGAGACAAAGAGAGAGAGCCTCTCAGAAGCGTCGTAGACAGCTGCAGTGTCATGTGGTGTAGAAGAGGGTATAGATCAAACCTCTGTCTGACCCGTGTAGGAAAGAAGAGAATAAAAGTAAGAGAGAGTAAACGAGAGAGTGAATGTGTGTAGCCAGACAATCACAATCAATCCTCGTGCACACGGGGAAGGCCTCGTTTGTCTTCCTTGGGTTTTTTTTTCTGCCTTTTTTCTTCCAGTCGTTTGTCTGCAAGCAAAAATGTCTCGTGCTGCCTTTCTCTTGGGTTTCCTCATTCAGGGCTGAAGAAAAAGGCAGAGTCCCCATCCGTTCTCACCGCCTCACGTCTCACGTCTCACGTCTCAGACTGGTGTGCTCCCAACCTCTGGAGTGGGACAGAGTCAGGGCTGTGTGTTAACTCAATTAACAATTACAATAAACTAGCTACAAATACTATCTGTGTGTGTGTGTGTGTGTGTGTGTGTGTGTGTGTGTGTGTGTGTGTGTGTGTGTGTGTGTGTGTGTATATGCCACTTATGCACTTCTGGTTAGAACGATTGACGTAAAGTAACCGAATCATGTACATGAAACTTGTTACTGTTTAAAGTTGAATCTAATCTAATCTAATATGTATAAACACACACACACACACACACATATATATATACACACTGCACCGTAGCATAATAAAGGCCATAATACTTCTAAAACCTTTTTACCTGAAGCACTCATTATTAAAATTGTATACATCACTCGTATGCATCACTTATCTGTGAGTAGTTGGAGTACTTGTGCAGGTAAGTTATGTACGTGTTATCTGATCAGCCAATGATATAGTAGGAGCACAATGCATGATATTATACAGATCGAGGCGGGGGTGGGGGGGGTTGAAGGCGAGTGATCCTTCACCTTCATGGTTTCTTGGATTTGGTCTTTTCACACACATAGATAACAAAATAAAAAAGAAAACAAAATGGCGGTGTTCATAATCCTAAACTAGCCAGACGAAATCCTTTGGCCACTTAGGATTATATTTGTAATAGTTGATATGATAGTGAGGATTTCCAATCTAACAGGGACTGACATCGTCTACCCTTCACGATAACGACTACGTAGTTCATAACACTTAGCATCATAACGTTAAAAAGTTACCTTTTCAACTACCACAAACGTTAGGAGTTGAAAGCATTTCTGAACGGACACAGGAGATCTTCCGCGTGTACGAGAACACGGTCCATTTTTCGCTAACGTATTCAACGATCTTATCACACATTACAACCCCGATAGCAGAGTGTGTATTAAACTTGAAAGTCATGTTGATGAGGAAATTTCTTCAGCCTGTTGCGCTGCTTCTGTGTATAGCTGTGTGGAAATAACCTGAAGTGCTTGATGATGTTCCTCTTCTGCAAACCACAAACTTCAGCACGATAAGCTCACAGAATACCAGGAACTTGCCCTAAGTGGGTGTTATCTGTGTGTGTTTGGATATACGCTCTTATAACCGAGAGAACACAGCACAGAGAAGCGACGTGATGGAGAGGTTCAGGTCAGCGGACAGGAACCGGATGCCCTTTTTCATCTGATAAAGCTACACCAGTTCCTCTCAGTGTGAGCGAGTCAAACTGAAAGAGAGATAGAGAAAGCTGTGTTTTTAGCACCGAGTGATCATGCTAAAATAGTAGGCGCCCCCTGTTTTTTCCACAGCTGAGTGAAATGTGTGTGCATGCGTGTGTGTGTGTGTGTGGTAGAAGGGATGTGGCATGAAAAGTGGCCTTTCACACCAGATACATCTGTTGAGTGGTCAGGAACCCTGCCATTAAAAGTGGGTTGCCATGATGCTAGCTGGCAGAGGGTGTTAGCGATAGCACAGTGGAATGACTCGTGCGTTAAATCTTATCTCGAATTTACACAAGAGCCAACAGTTTTGAGTGGCGAAAACTTAGCTCAAGTGGCCATCTGTCCAGTCCGCTTCAAAGCTGACTTTATTTTCCTAAAGGTGATCAGCGGCAGTGGAGCAGAGAGTGCAACAATGCGATGAGTATCTCTGCAAGATGCCACACAATCATCACACTGTTTATAATGTGACACATATAGAAAAAGAGTGTCATTCGAACGGTTCTCTGTGGTGTGAAACACACACACGCACACACACACACACACACACGCACTTTGTAAACAAATGGAACAGGCCATATGGGGTTGTGTTTTGATAGATGCACATTTCACAGAATTGGCGTGGCTTGAAATGTTGTAAGCTCCTGAGAAGGATGACAAAGGACTACACCACACTAATGTTATTTCTACTTGTCTATCCATCCACACTAAAATAATGTCCCAGCCACCACAAACGCATCCTTTCGAATCAGCAACAAATGGATAAAAACGGTATGTTGGTTGTCACACAAGCTTTACAGTTCCAACATTTTGGGACGTACGGCAAAGCCGTGTTCTGCCGCAGTGTTCGTCGGCGCTGTATAACGTTCAAGTGATACTGTTGTGTGCACCAAAGTTTTACTTTGCAGATAACCATTCGGCAGAAATGACACAAGTTCACCCAGTGGACTTCACCAGCATGCTGTAGACATCGTTTCATGGTGGTCGAGAATCTTTTAGGAAATGCTAAAACAGCGTTCGATTAAACGTGACTAATGTGGACTAGGCGTAAAAAGACATGTTTTTTCTAGAGCAGCCTACAGAAATGTTTGGCTGTCCGCATGCAAAACAGCACTCGGGTTACTGTCTGTGCAGAAAGTGTGTGTGTGTGTGTGTGTGTGTAAGTGTGAGTGTCTAATGAGCAGGAAGACCTCTGCCCTACCGCCCACACTCTACACGAGTTCTGACTGCAGTGAACCCTTTCAGTGTCACACGCATTTGCATTTAGGGGCAGTTTAGAGAAGCCAGTCTACTTACTCTAACGTTTTGACGAGAACCCGGAGGAAACCCTCATGGACGTAACCC